>MNCI01000542.1:0-16342 GCA_015680685.1 Gnetum montanum | reverse complement strand
TACCTCTCTCCTTCCCTACTAGTGCCGGACATAAAAATATAAAAGCTATAAAAATCATATGCCTCAAGCTTACTTAGCCATACAATCGTGACATACAGGTAAGCTTGGGAAGATAACAATCAACCAACCTATCCTTGTTCCACAAGGGCACATAAGCACTTAGTCCTTGGAATTCAACCGAATCGTGTGTGAAACACTCGTATTCGTATGGTTGAGCGTAGGGTTACCTCGTTGCTCATCACCAACGATCTATACCAACTTTCAGCTTCATTGATTAGTGTCCTTGGAAAGAGCTTAAGCTTTTACCACCCACTTTCAATATTGTATAAGGTACAAGCATCATGGAAGGCTTGTAGATGATGTTGTGGATCAAAATCATAACCTCCCATGAACTTAGGGATATTATTAATATCAAGCCTAGGTAGGCAACTTTCCTTGCGATACCTGTGAGGTATCTTAATTGCCTATGTGATCTACATCAGGATCTTAGTGGCCAATAAGCATTCATCATCATTAGACATGTTGTGATGAAAATTTCTATTTCTATGTGTTTGATTATGATGATCTTATCTATGCTTATTGTGATGTCTTTGATTTTTCCCTTGGGTTTGATTTCTATCTTTATCTTGACCTTGTAGTGGAGCTCTATCTTTATACCTACGTTCATCTTCATCAAAATTAGATGTTGAAGAGGAAGAGGAAGATGATGAACTAGGAGAATCACCATGGCTTCTATAGTTCTCCTCATGGTCCCTTGATTTATCTTTTCTAAGTTTAGAGGAGGTCCTAGGCCTCGAGGTCCTCCTTATTCTAGGACTTTCTCCATCTCCTCTAGGATTATCTACATTAGTTGAATGTAGTCTTTGGGTGTAGTAAGGGTCTAAATGAGCATAGGAAACACTTGTTTGAGGTTGTTCACTCCAATTTTCTTCAGTGTATATCCTATCATTTCTTCTACAAGTGTTCTCGTCATACAATGCCTTATGGATCCTGTGTGAACAAGACATGGTTTTGTCTAATAATGTATGTGACTTAAAATATCAATGTTTTCTAAAAGATAGATCATTAATACCTTTACAACAATCATGTATAATATAACTAATCTAGATAACTAGCACCATCCAAGTAATGGTGCCAATGATGAGCAGTGAGGTACCCCTATGCCCAACCATACAAATCACAACCATTCATGCATGATCTAGTCGAATTCTATGGATGGGACCAGTTGTGGCATCTAGATCACTATGCCTTGATCACAGTTCGTTATCTTCCCACTTGGACTAGTGGTAGCTTTGTCACATATGGTTTAGTCCAAAGTGACGCATATGATTTTTATTGTTTTATATTTTATTGTTCTAAAATTAAAAATTGGTTGAAACTCAATTTATAATCAATTCAACTAATCTAATTGCTAATTAATAATCAACTACCCTAACATAAGTATCCGATCCCACTTCCCATGCACATCTTGAACACATATAACATTGTTGGGCTACCAAACGTTAAGCATTAATGGGATTACCAAGAGTCATATGCATTCTTGAAGCGATCGTACTTATGTGCTTAACTAATTAACATGCATGAAAATGTAAATATTAAGTACATAAAAAGTAAATTGCATGGAAAGTAAATCTAATCTAAGTCAAAGTGCTGCAATGAATAAGAATCAATCTCAATCTTATTGTTGCTCATGGAATATGTCCAGGTACATTGCCAGTCGAATAAGACTTTGTACAACTGACTCAAATCCACTTTGTGGGCACTCACTGACTATTCTCTAAGATTATAGAATAAAAATACAAGAATTCAGCTACTCTATTAACAAAACTATGAAAAATTGATGCAAAACTATTTGAAAACTAATGTCCAAACTATGCACCCAAGTGCTATATTTATAAGCTAGTGTAGACCCCGTGACATTTGATACTAAACATCATGTTTTGGATCCAACGTTAGATACCTAACATTGCATCCTGACCCTACTGTCGGATACCCAACATCGAGGCTCCAACGTCAAATACCCGATGTTGGAGTTGATGAAAAAATGTGTTTCATCAAGACTTATGCCATAAATGCAGCTGGTGAACGCTTATTTATAGGAAAAACAAGGAGCCTTATCAAAAAATATGCATCAACAGGTCAAACCCTATCACATTGACAGGATCCAGTCGACAGGGTCGCATTAATAGCATCCTATCAATGTGGCCGACCAAATGACTCATCAATCTTTAATTCTTTGAATCTTGAAAGTATAGTTGTCACATATATTTGTACAATGTGATTTTATTGTTTGATGTTGTTTGTGAGCTACAATTAGCTTTTTTAATGTGTGTCACTATTATAACTTAGGCATGATATAGGAAACATGTGTGACTTTAGAGAGGGACTCCTTTAACAAGTTAGATCAATGAAACAATTTAATCATAGGACAGTCAGGCTATTATGAAAATTTTAGATTAAATATTTCAATAGTATTTAGTTATAATTATAGAAAGACACAAGTTCATGCCAATAGCAAACCTCAAAATTTCAGTGTCTAGAACCATCATACACTAAGATAAGTTGCAAACTATCTTATCATAGGATGGTTGCACCATGATAAAGATCGGTGGACAAAATCACAAAAGGAGAGGATGTTTCCTCAAGAAGTAGAGAGACAATATTTGATGTTACTTTTTAAATGTCTTTCATGCTTTCAATCTTGAAAATATAGTCATCAAATATATCTACGAAATGTCACTTCATTGTTATATGTTAGTTTTGAATTGCAATTAGCTCTCCTAATTTTCATGAGTATTTTAACTCTAGTGTAATGCCAATTTCTTTCAAGAAGTATTTTTACTTAGTGTTAACATTAATATTGTTTTTGGGGCCTCACAACCCTGTCTTCACATCAAGGTAGATGTGACCCACTAAACAAGAGTGTCCTACCACAAGGTTAGGTTACTCCATTGCTACCACACCTAAGCAAAGGTAGAAATTGAACCCACAACCTTCCAATCAAGAGATGAGTGTCTTGACCACTATGCTACACATTGAATAGAAAGGTAAATATTAGTATAAAAAAATTTTAGGTTCCACCAATCTCCACAATTTTTTTAAAAAATACAATAATAAATTTTATCAAGAATTATCATCTACAATGATACTAAAGTGCTTGTTTCTTAAGTTTGAGTATAAGCACCACTAATCAAAAGCTATGCTTTCAGAGCTAAAGTTTGAGTATAAGCACCACTACTCAAAAGCTATGCTTTTACTTATCCATGGATTGTCACGGGTTACCTCGTGGAATAAACCTTGAGATACCATACTGAAGCCGTGGGAGCTTTTGTGCTAGGGCTAAGATACCCCCTCAAAGAACAAAATAACATTAAAAAATTTCTATCGTTATTCCCAACCTCAACATAAACAAAATTGTTCATTTAACAAAACCCATTCTGTCCTCTACGGCCAACACATGGACGAGGCCCCCCGCCGTCAGATGAAGGTCCGTACCAAATCTCAAAATCGGACGGCGCAGAGCAGGCACGAATGAAACTCATCCCAAGCCGAAACGGCAGCCAAAAATCGCGGCTATAAATCATTCATTGACAACAGTCGTTCAAACTCTTTCTTCTCTATATTTCTTTCGTGCCATTGCTTGCATTCCATTCCATTCCGTTCCAGGCCCTCTTCGATTGATTCCAAATTCTTTCATTTGGTGTTTTGGCTCTTACAGTCTCTCATCGTCCAGTTTTTTGGTTTTTGTTCGCTTTCTCCGTCGCTAGTAGTGCAAGAATCAGCACCAGAAACAGAAACAACAGTTGCTCAAGAAAAAAAACTCTACAAGAAGAAGAAGCAGAAGCATAACGAGGAGCTGAGGTGAGGTGAGGTGAGGTGCCATGGCTTCCAGAGAGCTCGCCAAATCTGAATCACGAATCCGAGAGTTGGAGAAGCAGAACGCGGAGCTGCGGCAGATCCTGAGCGCCGTGAAAGCGCAGTTGGAGATATATGACAGTCTCATTCTTTATCCGACCTACGAGCGGCAGCTGGCTACGTACCCTGAGTCGCAGCGCCCTATGCTGGAGCTCGCAATGAAGGCCAATTTCTTCAAGACGCATCACGAGATCAATCGCCGTACCAGTCTCCGCAATAGTGCAAACGCCGAGCGCAAGAGTAGCGATGATCATGACGCGGCCTAGGGTTTTTGTTCCGAGGTTTTATGTGTTCTCTTTCTTTCTTTTCTTTTTAAAACCTCTCTGCTTTTGGAAATTCTTTAAGGAAGGCCGGCCGGACCGATGGATGATGATTCTTGATGCTTTAGTGTTCTGTTTTTAGCGTCCCTGGTTCTAGGGTTTCAAGATGATGTGAAAGCGCCCGGAAACGGGAAGAGTTTTGGATGGACCGTTCTAGTTTTGTTTCTGCCATTTGGTGACATGTTACTATCGTTCATTTTCATTTCTGTGAATTTGGCCAAGGTTAGTCTGTGGATATGGTATGATTTGTTATAATTTCAGGTCGTTTAGCTCTGTGTTTGTTCCGTTTCTGGTGTTGCGATACTATTTATGACCTTTGGCTGGATTTCTTCTACGTGATCGAAATTCGAATGTTTGGAGGGTTTTAGGTGTATTTAAATGTTTGAAATTCGAATATCAGGAGGACTCTGGAGGTATTTTATATGCACTCGTATGCATGAAATTGAAATGGTCCTCGGCGTAATTTCACCTGGAATTTGGAGCTCTGTACACGACTCGTCCTGCATCGTTGCGTTCTAGATTCTATGCTATACCGTCTCTATAGGACGTTTTCATTTCAAATGTTATCTATTGCAGTTGTATCTGTTTACAAAGAAAAAGCAAATCCCGTTGCAGATTTTGCGTCATGGATATGGTTTTAAATAATATGCATTTCTTACTTAATTTTGGTGGTTCCGGCCGAAGTCGTAGTGCGTTTATAGTCTATGCTCTGTATTCCTGTTAGCCTGCACCAAGTTTTTCATGTTAGCATCTCCAATTTTGGGCTGTCTGAAATTTTGCACATCTCTTAAGATTTTGCGTTTGCCGGAAGACCATATGAGAGTATTTCTGGATACCATCTTTCATGCATGAACCTATTTTTGAAAAGGAAAGAATCTGCTCAGAAATCTTATGCAAGAAATTAACTGTTTTCCGGTTGTTGAGCTCCTCTTTTAGTTTAGGATATCTATTAATGTCAATAAAATTTTGGCCTGTCTTAGTTAAAAGATTGAAGCTACGGCCACTACGGTAAGAGGTTTGGATTCGAATTCCAGCTGGAGGCTTTTCCATTTCCCTCGTTTTCGCAGGTACTACCGAGCTTTGGTCTCTGTTAACAGAGGTTCCAGGTTCAATGCCAAACTGCTGTACTGAGTACAAAATAAAAAATTTGAGAACTGAAAAGCTTGTCCCTTTCCAGGGAATATTTATAGGACTCCTATGGCTAACGATAATATGTACTGGGGTATCCGATTACGTTAATTAACTCGTTCAGATTCTGCTACGATACTTTTCGAAAACAACGTGAAAAAAAGTACGGATATTCCGATTTTGCTATTGAAGTCTTGAGGTTCAAGCTCTTTCATGTGTGTTTTGTCATTGCTAGCCATAAAGAGGAGCTTTTTTACCTTTTTTTTTCTCAAACCTTTGAAAATATAATAACTGGCCTTTATTTCATCGCTTTTTTGAGAATGTCTCATGTAGATTTATTGGAATGACCATGAATTTTTCATCTTACTATTTTTTTTTTTCATTATCCAAAATGGACTAGTGTAGTGTTACACGTTTCTCTTTTCTCTTAATCAAATTCTAGCTTTCTAGCTTTGAAACCAAGTCTTATCCTCTTGCGGTAAGGTGACATCTCATTATCACGATTTTCTCATTATTTTTTACTTGATAAATGTTGTATTTTTTTAAGATATTAGTTGTGGTTTTTTAGGGAAAATTTAGATTTGTCTAGGATATGTCCCTTGGCTAGCAATTGATGCAAATGCAAAGGGGGTATCAATGTTGGGATGATGCAAAGGGAGTATTAGTGCTAGGTTTAGTATAAAGCTATGTGAGCTAACAACCTGTGCTCAACTTGATCTTGATGATATATATCTTGTTGATATCTCAAACATGTAACATTTCATTTATTGCATTACATTGCATTTGTGCAATGTACACAAGCCTCCTTTACAAGGGTACATATAGGGCATGCTTATAATATGGGGGTTTAGAACCTAAAAGCATGTGCCTAGAACCACATTCCAAAACATTAGCTAACTATATGCATATTATATAATTGTATTATCTATATGCCTATTATATATTATTCATACTTTGTATTTTTTCTATAAGATGTTTTGAATCAATCTTAATTCATTATTAGTTTTTTTACAAAAAGTTCTGAATTATACTAGATTCATCATTAGTTCTAATTAATTTCTCAAGGATTAGAGTGATAATAGTAGCAACAAAAAGGATGGGAAAGGGGAAGTTGTAGAGAAAAGAAGAAATAAAACTTTTGGAAAAACAAAACAAAAACAATCCCAATAAAAATAAATGGTTGGAAGAAAAGAGACAAAGGAAATTTTTTTTTTAAGAGGTACAATGTTTACAACAAAAAGTAACTTGAATAGGCAAAAAAGATAATCAATAGGTAATTAGAGTCCAAATTTGAGTACTGAAAAATGAAAAGGCCTAAAGGTTTTGGGGATGTATTTTCAGGTTTTCATCCTTAGAAGCAATTTTTAAAAACCTCTCCTCTAGGGTAGGAAATTGGACATTCCATGAAAAGATTGACATTAGGTGGAGGGGGAGAAGGCCCCCATCTTATCAATAGAATCAACATTATCAAAAGATATTATTTACATATTTTAACCAATAGCTGGAAATGAATTATTAGTAGTTAATATATCTTAAACATGCGATCCATTTTGAAGATTTGGCATATAATTGCCAATAGATAGACTTCTTTGACATTATTTTTTATAAAGAACCATTTGAAAACTATTTGAATCAACAAGAAGTTTCTATGAGACCTTAATATTTGTTTCCCTTTTCGTTATTAAAGAATTTTTTGAGATTGATTTGAGTAGAACCTTCCTTAAAGAAGGTATATATTGTTGAAAAGTAGTAAAAGAAAAAGGTGGGTTAATTATTGAAACATCAACAAAAGAAATCATTGTAAGATTTGCAACATTTATAGAAAAAACCTTAGTAGGATCTATAATATTTGTATAAGAAACCTTAGTTGTGTTTGTGGTAGCTTGGTGTTGACGTAGTTTCATAGCCTATTTTCATAGCATAAAAGGACATGAATCAAACATATGACTTTCTTGATGACAATAGTAACATGACTTTGGAATATTGTAATAAACAGTTGTCTGCACATAATCAATTTTTCCAGTGCACAAAAGAATTTATTACTTAAGTGAATCAAGATCCATCTCAATCATATGTCGAATTCTATGAAAGCTACTAGCTATAGTTAGGATTTCAAAATGCTTGATTGGCCCAATTTGAGAGACAATACCCCTTTCAACTTCTTCAAAAATCAATGGAATATTCAGCAATTTAACAAAACAAGGTGATGAACCATTGTTTGGGTGCATCAACGAGGTCGTGTCAATGTGTACCGATCGATGCATGGGAAGATGCATCGACAAAGTGTCTATGTCTACCTATATAAATGCACACACCCACCACATTTATGGCATTGCTTATTTAGTAGCTTAATAAAGTTTTTGCATATTACTTTCCAAACAATTAGAATATTTTCTAAGTGCCCATAGTAGGAGTTAAGAAGTGTACAAACCCTTATTCAAACACTGATGTACCTGGACACCTCGGTGTAACAACAATAAAGATGAGCTTCTTGATAAATCTTGTAGCATTTGGAATTAGGTTAATGTTTATTTTAATGCACTTTATTATTCATGCAATTTACCTCAATGTCTTTAGTTAATTAAATAAGATTAATTAATACACAAGTACAATTGCCTTGAACATAACATTAATGTTTGGTAACCTAGCAGCATTGTGATGTGTTCAGGATGTGTACAGTAGGTGGGACCAAGTACTTATGCTAGGAATTTGCTTAAGGCATCAAACAGTTATTAGATTAATTAGCACTTAATCACTTTGATTTACGCTTAGGATAAAATAGAAAAAAAATATAAAATTATACAAATCATGTGCCTCAGTTACACATAACCATACCATTGTACATCCCCAAGTGGAACTAAGAAGATAATCACATCCTTAGGTTCACTACCTAGGATAAGGTGCATTTAGAGAGCTAAAGTGTATGGAATTTGATAAGATTGCTAAGTGTATGTTGGTGATTTGTATGGTTGGGCATAGAGACTAGCTGCTCATCATTACCACCATTGTTGGGGACTTTAGTTAGCTACATGTGCTACCTAGGAAGTTAGTGAAATCATCCAACGACGTTGTAATGAACTCTAAGGTCAAAATCATTAAGGCAAGTAATAATAACAAAAGCACATTGTTTTTCTTGAGAACTAACATGGCTTCTTCTCATAGGGTAGATTCTCCATCACCATTCATAAGTAGACCCAATCAGCAACAACAAGAAGGTCACAAGATGCTAGTGCCCCAAAAATTTATAGTGGTTTACACTCATTCATATGAGTACACTCTAGACTTCACCTTCATCCTAAATTAGGATGAGTAGCTACAATGGAGGGACATGGAAGGTAACATCGTGTTGCCTCTTGACCAATCTATTCTTGCAATGTTGTTGAACAATTTGATCAAGTTGGCCATTCCATGACTCAACTCTAAGTATGAAGTGCAAGACCATGCCTATCAAGATTATCATCCCCCAAAGGTGCAAAAAAAGAAAGATCGATAGATGATGGCCTGATATGAGGCTACAAAAGGCAAAAAGGGCCCTACCATCTTACCCTTTGATGAGTCGTGGTTTGCCAGGCCCCGATATCGAATCCTTGATATCGGGTATGCGATATCGTAGCCTAGGTAACGATATCGAATACACGATATCATGTTGTGTAGGCCTATAAATACAACATTTAGGCACATAGGAAAAAAGAGAGTTGGTAATTCTTAGGATAGAGTCCTTTTATCATTTTTTAGTTAATTTCAATCCTTTCCCCAGTGCATGCCTGTAGTGTGATGATTGTAATTGTACGGAACCTTTATTCAAGTGTGATGTACTTGGACATGCACAAGATCGGCAATAAAGATCGAGATTACTCCATCATTGCAGCATTCACTTAGCTTTTTATTACTTAATTTGTTAATTTTTATCTATTGTTTTCTTAGTTAATATTTCCTTTATTGTCATTTACACTTCTTGTTGATTAACGCGGAATGAGTACAACTTAATCACAAACATTTAAGTGTAACTACTTGGTAACCCAGTAACGTATCTAGTAGTGCCCAAGTAATGTACGCTTGGTAATCCTAGAAGTAGTACATGAGGTCCAAGATGTGTATGGATGATTAAGGACAGATGCTCATCGCACTTAAGCTAGTTTAGATTTTACATCATATTGCTTATTAGTTTAATCAAGATTATTTTCCATTGTCTCTTGGAGTAGCCTAGTGTTAGAAATCATATCATACATCTCACTTTGGACTAAACCATACGTGACAAAGCAAATACTAGTCTAGGTGGGAAGATAGCGAACTACAATCAACGTGTAACTATCTAAATACCACAACTAGTCCATCTGCAGAGTTCAACTAGATCGTGTGTACATGCTCATATTCATATGGTTGAGTGTAGGGGTACCTTGCCACTCATCATTGGTACCATTGCTAGGGATGGTGCAAGTTATCTAGATTAGTTATATAATCCAAGATCACTGTAAAGAAGCATTAACAATATATCTTTTAGAAAGAAAGTAATTGCTAATAAGTCACACACAATTCACAATAATGTCTCTCTCACAAGACTATGACAATGCAATAACTAGTGAGGCAATTCATTGGAGAACCAATGAACTATACGATGATGAAGATAGAGTTAGGAGTACTCAATCTTATGCAGAGGTCTCCTATGATCATGAGCACCCTAATGGCACTCAAGGACTCTTATCATCCAACTCTAGCACCTCTAGTGAGGATGGGACATTCCATAGAACGAGGGGGCCCATAAGGCCCAGGACCTTCTTAATAGTTAATAAGGATTTATCTAGGGATGATTGGGAGACTTACAAAATTCATGACGAGTCTTCAAGTTCTTCCTCTTCCTTTGCTCCTTTAACATTAGGTCATGACATGGATGACCATCTTCCAAGGGGTTGGCGTAGAAATAAAAATCGAGCCCACTTGAAAAGTTAGAAACACCAACATGAATGAAGACAACATCATCCTAAATCACAAATTTATAACCTACCTAGTGACAATGAACCCCTACTAGTCACTAAGAGCCTAATGCATATACAAGAGGCTATTCAAATATCCTACAGGCATCGCAAGGAAATTCGTCTACCTAGACTTGATTTAAATAACTTTCCCAAGTTTTTAGAAGGCTATGATTTAGATTCACAACATCATTTACAAGCCTTCTACAATGCTTGTGCATGGAAAAACATTGAAAATGGATGGTAAAGACTTAAGCTCTTTCCTATGACACTCATTGGTCAAGCAAAAGTATGGTATAGGTCTTTAAAACCAAAATCAATTCGATGTTGGCGGACAATGGTAGAACTATTCAATGAAAGATATCAAACCTATGCAAGAGTATTAGCCTTGAGGAGACAAATCCAAGAGTGGAAACAACGACAACACGAACCCTTGGACATGGCCTTAGAAAGATACTATTCATTGTTAAACAATTGCCCAGGCCATGGGTTCTTTGAGGAAAGGCTAATGTATCACATCATGGATGGGCTCCATAACGAAACAAGGGAAACCCTAGGGATGTATGCCCTAGGTCAACTATATGAGCTATGAACCCACCAATTCCAAGAGCTTATTAAGCAGGTAGCAAAAGAAGAAGGAGAAATAGCTAAATGGGAGTGTGTTAAAAGATTTCAACAGGACCAAAATATCAAAATGGCAAAGGAACATGATCATGAAGAGGAGAAATCAACTCACCTCAAGGAGATGAAATCCTCTTTGCCAAAACTACAATCACTAGATGAAATTGAGGCAAGGATCAATAAGATGATGGAATGGGTACATGAAAAATGTAGAGAATATACCAACATTATTAGAGGTGGAACCATGCTAAATCGAGCAACAGGACAGGACACCACCAGATGATCAAAAAGAAGGGTTGAAGAAAATAAGGATAAGAGCTCAACTACAAATCACCCGTACCAATGTGACATTTTTTTGTATGATTACCCCAAAGGCCAATGCCCAATCTTGTCACAATTACATGAGCATTGGAGAGGAATGTTACATCTAGATTTCGTATAGAAATAACAGGTTCAACCATAGTGGCAAAAACCCCATTCATGGGGGAGGCCACCGTCAAACTGGTCATACCCTTCATACCATCCGAACCCAAGCGTTTATTATGTTCAGAATCTTGTTTCCCTGATTGGTTCAACATCTTTTATTTCATTGCATCGTTATCATTCTCTTGAGTACTATCAACCCATGTCCTCTCCAACAAGATCACCACATCATGTTCCTTACACTTCTCCTTGTCCTCAATATTCTCATCATTCACCTCCTTCTACATCACCACCAATTGTGCTAGAAGGTTTTGCACTACAACACTAACCCATGAACATTACTTGTGCTGCTACTATCAACAGCAGTGGGAATCCTCCACATCATTGGAAGTATCCTTTCTTTAGGCATGGCTATAGAAAGAGACAACACAGTTTCGAAACCACTATATCCTCCAACTCAGCACAAGCTAAACACTGTGATGCACCTTCTTCTTTGAACTCAATGCCTCCTATTACCCTATCAGGGCCACCAATCAACACTCCAACAACCATGTGGCCTAATGAATACAACCATGTAGGGAGACATATCAAGCCTTGCATACCAACTTACAATCATGGGTGTCGTAGTGGATCAACTCCTTATCACATGACTACATCTTATAATTTGCCCCACTATGCCTACTTTACTCAAGTGTGTGAAGCCCAATTTGGGTACATTCCTACCACCATACCAAAAGACACCTAGTGGTTTGGATATGACCGGACCCCAATATTTCCAACATGCATGGATCCAAACTCTCTATTTATTAATTCTCACCATGATCAAAGGTCTAGTTATGGGGGATACCCCCATTCTAACAAGTAGAATTAGTAAATGTTTTTCCTTTTCTTTGATTTTACAATTTTTTATTTTCTAGTTTTTCATTTCCAATTTGTTGTTTTATCTTTTCGAGAGTAATCTCATCAGTGAATAAAATACTCATGTGACTTGTCGGTTGAGGTGTTGTTCTATGTTAGCAAGTCTCAGGTGATTAATTATTTGAACAAGTGAGCCCACAACATCCACCCACCCATTCTATTAATAAGAGGTTCTACTTTAGGTACAATGATATTCTTGACATCATTAAAACTTAAAGTAATTTTGTGCTCATTATACCTAGATGAAAGAATGATGGACTAAGACGGGAATGGCCAAGGTGTGACATCAAGGGGACTTGTGGATTCTCTTTGGTGACATTTCTAGGTGCTATCATGTAGCTTTGTTATACTAAATCCTTGTAGATCTAACGAAAAATGGGAGTAAGAGTAATAAAGGCACTCAATAAAGAACCTCAATGCTATTTTGGGGGTTCCATTAGACAGACATGCACCCATGCCTGAAGGTTGGCATCTTCTCTAGTTCATTGTTGGGAAGAAAAAAGTGCCAAAGCAGCTAAAAAAAGAAAATGAAGACAAACACAAAGAAAAGATAAAAAAAATGTGTCATAGAGAAATTCCAAATTGCTCCTCCCTTGGACAAAATGCCAAGTGATCGTACACCTTGCTTTCATGGTGCTCTTATGGTTGTCCATCATTGGATGAAACAATGCAATGTCACTGATTGGAGGAATGGACTTGGTCTTGATTTTGGAGCGATGGGTTAATGACATACTAATCATCTACAATCCCTTCTACGATTCACCTCATCTTGCTATTCATGTATTTTTGACTTGTGTCTTTTGTAGCATTGAATTTATACCTCATCATGGTGGTATCTACATGTGTGTGTTTTATGGAACTGGTGTGGATTTCATTTAACCCTTTTAGTGCCTACGGACATTTTCAAGTGTGGTTACGTAAGGGCATCGTAAGTAGGAACCTACTTTGGGGAGGACCCACTTGTGTAACTTTTGTAACTTGCACTTTTTGCACATAACCACATCATCTTATACTTTCCAAGTATTGCATTGCTACAATTATCTTTCCCTTTATCATCATCTTCAATTCCAACATTCCTATGCACCACAACATGTCCTTTTTCCTCATACACTTCATGAATATCATTTTCCAATTCACTTCATTACATTTTTGGTGCCTTTAGGTCTCTTTAAAGTTACCCTAGATCTTTCAACTCAACCTTAAATCCTTCAATTTTTTGCCTTGGAAATTCAAAAATTAATCAATTTTGGCAAGCACCCTATTTCAGAAGGATTGTGATATCAGCTACACAATATTGGGTCCAATGCGATATCAAGTCCGCACTATCGGGTACACAATATCACATCTATAAATACTATATATATGGATCCCCCCCCACACACATCAACATGATTTCTCACTGCTCATGAGAGGGGAGTTGTTGAAATTTTCTTCCACAAATTTTCTAGCTTGCACACCTATCATTCAAACATCCATAACTTGCTCATTAATGCTTTGATTCTCATTTTGATTGAACTTGCTTAAACCTAGAGTATTTAACTTAGTCATGGGGAAAGGGTACGTGTCAAATTGCACGTAGTTTTTTTTGAAATTCATCATTGCTTGAAGGATATTATCAAGGGTAAGTAACCTCAAAAATGCTAAAAATGTTTCCGAATTAATTTTATCTCTTCACCCAAACCATGAAAATTATTCTTTGGAGTCACCTAATCAAATTGGGCCCAATATCAAAACCTTTAGGGGAATTTTCATGAAAATCTCTAATTTTGAATCACACTAAGTAAGAAATGAATATATTAAGGGCAAGGAGTAAGGTATTAATCTAATTTTATAAATAGCCTTACCAATAATCGATCCCATGTGATTGCAGATGGCCCCTAAAATAGGATAGCAAGGAGGACTCTTGCAAGGTGCATCCAAATGACCAAGGAGAGGTAGAGGCCAAGCACCTCCCAAAGAACATGTAGAATAGGAGGGACAATCATTCAGCATTCATGAAGAATTTCCTATCACTGCACAATTGGAGCATGTCAAATGTGGAGACGGCAGAGCACTTGAACAGGGACAACATCTTACATTGTCTCCAGAATGTGTTCAGGCAATTCATGAAAGGTCCACGTCAGCAACTGTGATTGTGGAACTCAATTTTGGACCTTTCACTAAATTTTCCCCTAAGGCAGTCAAAGACCAACTTAAAGGGTCTCCACTATGGCCTATTCTCTTTGAGAGTGGTGACTGGTACCTAGGAGAGACGTACCAATTTTGGCACAACAAAGAAGAAGGTACCACTATTGATATTGGTGGTATTTTTGTTGATTTCTCTACCAAAGCCATTTTAGAAGTTCTAAATATTTTGAATACAAGGCCAAGGGTTGCTTACTTGTCCACTCATTCTAATGCTAATGCATGAAAGATATGGTTTAAAAGGGTGTATGACAAAGAAGATAACGCATATGGAGAGCTTACACTTGAAGAGAGAATCTACTTCAAAATCGGCACATATCAAATTTTTCCAACAAAAGCTTTAAATAGAATTTCTACATATGTGGCTAGAGGAAGTGCCATCTTGATGGGCAAGGTTAATGTCAACCTACCCCATCTATATCTTACAAAAATTTTGAGGTGGTTTGAAAAATGTAAGATAGGGAAGTTCACATTGCCCTTCCCCTGTCTCATCAAGAAGTTGTACCGACATGTTGGAATTTTGAGGTACACCAATGATGTCCCCAGAAAGGCCCAAAATGCTTCATTCGCTGAATTACTGAAGCCACCAACCCCAAGGAAAAGTGCTAGTGAGACACTAGAGCCTGAGCAGGAATAGGAAGTGGGGCCTAGCACACAACTTACAAGCCAGCAAGACCAGCCACCACCGTTGCTGCAGGACTATCGATCATCAATGAGCCATCTCAGGGCCATCGCTATACACTCAATTGGAAAAGTTGTGACAAAACTAATCTCTTTAGGGTCATTGATGATTCTATACAACCCACAGTCTCAATTGATCGTGCATGGGGCAAGGTGTCTATCCAAACAAGAAGAGGAGAAACACACTCGTCACAACATATCTTCGAAAACATTGCATCTTTTCAGGTGTAATTAGAAACTAGTGAAGGCACCACAGTAGTGGTCATGTAGCACTAAGATGCAACAGGAGTAGTAGAAGTAGTCATAGATCACATAAAAGAATCGTTTAATGTTCTTGCTGTGCCATTGATAGATTTTATAGGAGCATGGGATGCTTAAACTTTGGTTGATCCCTCGATGACTCCTACGAAGCATGAGGATGTTCTAGATTGGTTACTGTAGATAGGACAAGTGATGACATCCCTGTTTGACATCCCTTAAGATGTCACAGAAACTCAGTCAGACCTCATCTCCAAAAAAGGGAAGTTGATCATGGCAAAGATTAGGGCCAAGCATGCAGAGGAGGAGTTAGAAAGACTCCAAGAAAAGCTTGTCACCCTACAAGCTGCACAGCAAGATTCATCCCAATTCATCCCTGCAAACTAGCTAGAGTCCTTTCAGATAAAGCAGCTAAAAAAATTGCTGGAGGAGAATAAAAGAGTGGTGGAGGAAAAATAGAAGACCAATTGGGATGCTTCCAGGGCACAAGCTCGAACATATGCACATGTCAAAGCACTCAAGGCCTCACAAGAAGAAAATAAACATCTCGCCATCGAAAATCTCTGGTTGACCATAGTAGAAAAATAGAAAAATGTTCTTGAGAAAAATTTTTAGAAATTGCAAGAATAATTGATAAGGATCAACCAGGATATGAATTTCTTGGCCAGAGAAAATAGAACCCTCTCAATGAAGGAGGTATGCGCAATTTTTCAAAAGATGATAATTGAAATAAGCGCATGGTAGAATGAGGCCAATTGAAACAAGAAGCTCAAAGAGCATTTCAAAGATTAGGTGGGGATGTACAAGAAAGTAATTAAGAAAGAAATCCATATGGCCAAAGCCCACATTAACACACTCAGTGCTCAGAATGTTGATTGGCAGGCTGATGAGTGGCGAGGTACCCCTACACTCAACCATACGAAA
>MNCI01000537.1:0-12938 GCA_015680685.1 Gnetum montanum | reverse complement strand
CTAGAAAAATCATATGCCTCAAGCTTACTTAACCATACAATCATGACATATAGGTAAGCTTGGGAAGACAACAATCAACCAATCCATCCTTGTTCCACAAAGGTGCATAAGCACTTAGTCCTTGGAATTCAACCGGATCATGCGTGAAACACTTGTATTCGTATGGTTGAGTGTAGGGGTACCTCGTCACTCATCACCAACATTCAACACTATATAAGGTAGTAGGTCTGACTGTTGTCCTGTAAAATTTTCCCTTTAATTTTATTGGTATTCCTTTATCATATAGAATTTGACTATCCTATCTTGCCTCAATTCTATTTTTGATATCTTTATCAATCTCACCATTTGAATGGAGGGTTGATCCTAGTAAGTGAAATTGTTTGCAGTGAGGGACTTTTTTACCTTGAATTATCACTTCCATTTCACTATTGTTTATGCTATGATAAGATTGCATTCCATATATTTTATCTTACTTCTACTAATTCTTAAGCCTTTTGATCTCCACTTCTTCATGTTAGAAGCAATATTTTCTTGAGCTATATGCACCAATACAATATCATTCACAAATAGCATACATCAAGGAATTTCATTTTGTATTTTATTTTTTAATTCATTCATAATAATAAAAAATAAGTACAGACTAAGTGCAAACCCTTGATGTAGATCTACTATGACTGAAAATTAGATGTTGTTCCACAAGTTGTTCTAATTTTAGTGGTAGCTCCTTCATACATGTTTTCAATAACTTTAATATTTTTATGTAGATTTTTTCTATGTTTTATGAATTTCTTGATCAATTTTTGTATTAATAAAATAGCCTTCATAGTAGATCTAAGCAAAAGATAACTATTTGCAATTTCAAGGTCACAAACACTTGTAAATTGCAGTAGTGAATCTCTTGTATCATTATTATTTGTAAATCCGTATCCTCCATGAATCCTATCATGTTCCATTTTCATTGATCTAATATGATCATTATAATCCCTTCTAATGGATCCATGATGAGCTAACCAAGATTCTGGTGCTAGATTACTTTTGTTGTAGGAATGTCACCTCGTTTGTGACTAATTTGTGAATCTTATCCATAGAGGAATGGTTGAAAGCCAAAGAAATTATTAAGACACACAAATAATTAAATTCAATTCCAATCAAATAAGTTAGATCATAAATTCTCACCCTAACTTCTAACTTAAGTTCAAGAATGGAATTTAATGATTAAATCAACTTTGAAGTTATCTAGTAAAAAATGCTATTTTTGAGAAGCACAAAGGAGATATCATACAATATGTGATCCTACCTTACTATCTTTATAGTGCAACAACCTCAACAAGTCGTTGGTGAACTCCAATGATTTGTAGTTACTGCAAGGTTCAAATAGGCCTCTTGATAATTTTTTCTGGAAGTAGGGAATTGCTGCAAACTAATGTGGGTTTATTGGGATACGAATTAACCCCTTTTCTAAGTAAGGAGGTTTCTTTTATACTTGAAGATCTCACAACTTAATTTAGGAGAAATGGTTTTATGGATGTATCAATTGACATTGTGGAGATTGATGTGAATCGATACTATTGATGGGGTAATCTTGACTTATTGATTTGCTTAGCGTCCATGATGGCTTTCTACTTCTTTAGTAGTCAATGTATATTACAATTGTGGCCTAGATCAATATCTCCATTCTACTAAGGCCTTTGAATTACCTTGGCTCCAATGATAAATTCTTACTATAATCTCTGTATGTATTGATAAGTTTGGATCGATTTTAGCTAATTCTTATGATGAAAATTGATACTTCTACCATCAAATTTCATCAATTTTTTTTTATCTAAATTGATGTCTAATCAATCTAGGTTGCAATCACTATATCCTACAAAACATAACTTCTAAAAAGATCATTAGTACTTAGTTTGTACCATTGTAGAGGTCGATGTACTTTGATATGGTCATATAACAAAAAAATAAAAATTTAAACAAATTTTCATCAAAATTGATTGCCAATTGGGAGTTCATCATAGTCCCTTACTAGCTTTTGGCTAGTTCATCATAGTCCCTTGCTAACCTATACCAAGCATGATGATGATACTAAGAAATCACAAGTTTATAATTCAACTTTTATCACCAAAAATAGTGGCCAAAATTCGAAAAAAAATTAATTCCATCACTTGATTATACAAAATAGTAGTCATGGTATAGAAAAACTTAATACCATAATTACAAAAATTGGATGTTTATTGACTACCACAATATCAAGTCCACCACAAGAAAAAGTATACATACATCATATAAATAAAAATCAAAATATGTCCAAAACTTAATTTGTAAAAAACAAAATAGCCTAACAGGCCTTAGCACAATTGAATGATACAAAGGATCAAATCTTAGATCCTTCCTCAACTTTCATGTCCTCCTCAAAATTAGATGAATCTACTCCCTCATCATCATTGTGAATCTATCGATGCACATTCTACTTGATGTTTGCTACTCTCTTAGTGTCATCAAGGTAGAGTTCATCCTCTCCATGATGGATAGGATCTCTTGTTGGTTTGATTAGACCTCCCGCGTTAGGGTTCTCATTTCTTCCCAAAGTTCCCATACCTCATTGGTTTGTGATGTCAAAATGGAGCCTAAATAATTGGATTCCTTGATGAAAGGACTAACCTTGACATAAATTTTTAGGGACCCAATGAAGGTGTCCTTCTTTAGGATGGTGAGATTAACCTTTGTGCTAGTTTGTGGCTCTGAAACCCCAAGCTTATGTAAAATTGCTGAAATCATAAAGGAAAAATACATTTTTAGTGCATCATCATTATAATGATGTACTATGTACCTGATAGGAGGGTACACAAAGATGGCCTCCTTACCATATTTTAGTGCCTTCATCACTTGAAGGGATAGGCTAAGAACATTGGTTGTTTGGATGGATGGTAGGACATTTGTTATGATCATCATCGCCATGACCCTATGTATATGGCATAGGTTAATGAATTGGACTCCCTAGGCTTGAACCCTACTTTTGTCAAATTGCCTACAAATTGATGGAAGAGTTCATACTTCTCTTTCCTACTAGACTTTATCCTATAAATGTCCTCTCCACTTATAGGTAGGCTAAACCACTCCTGGAGCTAAGTCACTATGATCTTCACCCTAGTATTTTTTACTAATGAGACCAAGTACTACTTTGGATGCTCTTTCTTAGTAAGGTGGGGATTTATGTTCCTATAAAATTCTAGGATCTCCTCTTGGTAGTACCACTCAATTAGAGGTTTGATAAATACCCCACAACCTAGCACCCTAATTTGTTGATGAACTATTACATCAATATGGTCAAACCATTCTATGTAGTTTGCTTCAACCTTGTAGGGGAGAGTATTCAATCTTTCATTCTTAGGTGCCTACATAAGGATAAGGAGATTGGGTATGCAGAAATTGCTAGTGATTTCCATACTTACCTTGCCTTGTTGCTCCATAGTTGATGACTTCACCATTTTATATGTCCTAATCACACAAGAAAATTTCTAAAACATAAAGAAAGAATCATTCCTCCCCCAAAAATGACAAGGTGCTACCTAATTTTTACAAGGGTAAGGCTTACCTAGCATACTAAAGCTGGCAAGTTTACATGGATGTGATCCCTCTTCCCTAGACTAAGGTCTAGCATAGCACAATGATGGTGAAAGAGGAGAGTGACTAGAGCCCTAATGTGGCACTCATGTGGTTTGTGGAATACCCTTGGATAAGGGTTATGACTGTTGAGCAATGGCTCCTATCCTTTAGGGCCATTGCCTTACTATTAGATTATATATTATTTTACTTTTTTACCATATCAATCCTCATCACAAAATTAAAGAACTTAAAAAACAAAAGGTCAATTTGTGCCATGATAGTGAAAATTAGTGATTTAGTTTTTATATAAAAATCCTAATATCGATTTTCATTACTCAATCAATGCAAATTGATATCATTGTATCAATTATATCAGACTTTACCATGCCTGTGCTCTTCAAATGTGAGAGTTTCATGAAACTTTTTATGTTATTGGAGTTCATTAATCTAATTGATATTGATCGATATCACTGTATACTTTAATATCAAACTACATCATGTTTGCATTATTTATATGTGAGAGTCTCAAGAAAATTTTTATGTTATAGAAGTTCATTGATATGGATCAATATCATTGTATATTTTCTAGTTGAACTTTGTCAATTAAATTGATATTCTAATCAACAAATTATGGGTTGATTCTTCGGACACATCGATTAAAGTTAAAGTATTGATATACTTTAATATATGATGTCTCAAGCCATTAAACTGTTAGTATCCATCAAGATTCTAAAATTGATGAATCACTATTTGATGTCGGTCACGACGTCGCGTATGCAACATCGGGGCCTAGATCTGATGTCGAATATCTAACGTCAAGGTATATTTCCCAATCTATAAATACCATGCCTGGGCTCTAGTTTTGGATAGTTTTTAATTAGTCAATTTTCAGTTTTCAAGCAAGGTAGTGAAGCTCTTGCTATTTCTTCTCCCTAGACTTAGAATATTTTCTGAGTACCCACAAAAGGAGTCTAAAGTGTGTACGATTCTTTGTTCAAGCACTAATGTACCTAAGCACAGTAGTGTGATGAGAATAAAAAAAACTCTTTTGACAATCCTTGCAACACTAAGAATAGCTTAATATCTTCTTTAATGCATTTTACTTTCTCACTCTTTATTTTAATTCATTTCAATTAAGCAATTTATTTCTAGCAATTAATGAACATGAGCACGACCGCTTTGAGCATTCATATAGTACTTGGTAACCTAGCAACCCTTAATTTTTGGTAGCCCAATAGTGCTATATGTGTTCAGGAAAGTGGGGTGGTTACTTGTGATAAGCTATCTAGGCAATAGACATTAGTTTTCAGTCTACTCTACCCTTATTCTTGTTGTAGGTGATTACATCCATAAAATATAAAATGACAAAAAATCATACACCTTAATTACACTTAAACCAAACCCTTGAACTTCACAAGTGTAGTTGGGAAGACAACGAATGTTCTCATCATTTCACTTCTTACAGAAACTAGTGTACAAGATAACTATAGGTCCATTGAATTTGACCGAATCATGCGTAACGCCTTAGTGATTCATATCATTGGGCATAGAGGTACCTCATTGCTCATCATTAGCACCATTGCTAGGGACCATTTTGTTGTTTTGTGCACTATCTAGGACCCAATGAAAAGTATTTAAATCATTGGAACAAACTTGAGAATCATATCTTATTTCACAATTACTACAAAAAATTCTCAGAGCACATTGTGATGTTTATTTGCTAACTAAAAATGTCTTCTTCTCACAAGAGTGCTTCTCTACCCAAGGTTAATAATGTTCATTTGACAAAGCCTCAACAGCATTGAATTATATATACCCATCCTAATGAGTATGTGCCAAACTTCACCTTCATCCTACACTAGGATGAACAACTACAGTGGTGTGACATGGAGGGAAAAATAGAATTTGCACTCCACAGTTCACAATCCTGATTTTGGTAACAAGGGATCCAATGACAAAGATGGATCTGGAGGGACAAGTTAAGATAGGGATGCAGATAAGAAGCATGATCAAGATCATGGTTGTAATCACCAAAGAGGTAGTAGTAGGCACCATGATTATGCTAATTCTCCTTCCTCTTTCCCTTCATCATCATCTTCTTCTTCTAGCTCTGATCATGACCACAAAAGGTGAGATCATGATAGAGGTAATCAAAATGAGCACAATGACCGATGGGACCACAATAATCAAGAGGATTGTTAAGATAGGTAATATTAAGGGTGCAAACATTCAAGAGAGGCACATTTTCATGAAGAAAGGGGTAGTAGAGGGCATCGCAGACACTATGATCAAGCCCTCAATGAGCCTCTATTTGCTACATGAAGTATGCTTAACATCGCAGAGGCAATCAAAATCCTAATACGGCATGTGAAAGATAATTGAATCAAATGGTTAGACATGAATAATATTCCTAGATTTGAAGGAGGATATAACTGTGATCTGTAGAATCATCTTCAAGCTTTCCAATATGCATATGCCTTGCGAAACATAGAAAATGAGTGGTAGAAACTGAAGTTGTTTCCTAGGACATTCATTAAAAAAGCATAGAACTAGTACTAGTCTT
Organism: Gnetum montanum; assembly: GCA_015680685.1. NCBI lineage: Eukaryota > Viridiplantae > Streptophyta > Gnetopsida > Gnetales > Gnetaceae > Gnetum > Gnetum montanum. The sequence continues at coordinate 6,775 of MNCI01000537.1, read as the reverse complement.
TAGAGCTGGAATCTATTAGACGATGGAGTACCATGCTTGATTTGTTCAATGATAAGTATCAAACGTACTCTAGAGTGTCCAACTTAAGAAAGCAAATCCAAGGCTAGAAGCAAGGAGCACATGAACCCTTGGACACTACCATTGGCCAATACTATGCCTTGATGCACAAATGCCCTAGCCATGATTATTCTTAATTGGCTCAACTTCACCACATTTAGACAGGCTTCATAATAAAATGAGGAAAACCCTTGGTGTTTATGCCCAAGGGTGATTGTTAAAACTAATTGCCAATCAGGTACAAAGGTTAATAGAGCAAGCCACCAAAGAGGAGGATGAACTAAGAAAAAGAGAAAGTGTAGAGGAGTACAATTACGATCCTTCCATTTGCAAGTGGGAGGTTTGATTTTATGATAGTGAGGATGAATTTGTATTTGACAAGGGGATGCATAAAAAAGCCTTGCCACTTCAATAGATTCAATCTAAACTGATGGCCAAGGTTGATTAGTTAAGAGACTCCATAGATAGTAGGTTTCAAGCTATCCTCAAAATTGCTGAGCAATCCTGAGAACAAGGTAGTGGCCGTGAGTGTAGGAGGCACAAGGAAGTTGAACATGCATATTACAAAGGTAAGGGTAAAATTGCTACAATAGAAGAGATTGTGAATAGTGAATCAAATGATGATCGTGGGTGTGATGTCTGCCAGTATAAACATCCTACAGGATGTTGCCCCATTGTGTCACATCTTCAGGAGTCTTGGGTGTATGCCTTACATCCATGACTTACACAAAGGAAAATATTTAGAAGGTTGCCTTATCCTCAAGGTAATCTCAAATAGTTTCACCAACAACAATTGTATTATCCAAGTGGAGCTCCACTGCAATTGTACAAATGGTACCAACAATGGCAGCAACCACAATCATGGGTGTTTGCATCGTCAAGGCAATAATACCCTTACCGGTAGCCTAATCCATATCGTTATCACATTTAGCAACCCATGTCTCCACATGACTCTTCTAGTCACATTTCTAATATTCAGCCTTACTACCACCTTTCTGATTATTATTAAACTCCTTCTCCACATGAAAGAATGGATGCCACCTCCTATCCTTATCCTCCTCATATCCTTGCACACACTCCTCCTCCAATTGCACAGCCACCACCTACTCCTCCTATGTAGGGTGAATTACAAGCTCAACCGCAACAATGCAATGTTATGAGGGCTATTAACTTGCAACCCAATCATCAATCGAAGGGCTATTAACTTTTGACCCCATATTCCACCTAAGCCCTCACCTACACCTAGGGTTGACAACCTTGCTCCTTCCTCTTCCTCCATATTAGATTCCTTTCAACCTCCTTCAAACCAAACTCTGCCAAGGATCCATACTATAATGCTCACTCATACTGTGTCTGATTGGATCCGCATAGGAAACCTTCCTAGGAAGCTAGCAGATCCTGGAAGTCCTTTAATCTATTTGCATATTGTTGGGAACAAACCATGCAAGGCTCTTCTCAATTTAGGTTCTAGTGTTAATTTGATTTCTCATGAGATGCACAATACCTGGAACCTATCGCCTCTCCAAAAGAGCAACATTAGATTGGAATTGACAAACCAGTCCATCACTAGTCCATTGGGATTGGTAGAAGACATTGTGACCACTATTTATGGGTGGTCTTATCCTATTGCCTTCTTGGTAATCAAAGTAGAGAACTGTAAAGGGGACTTCCCAATCATCATGTGAAGGGCATGGCTAAGCACCGTAGATGCAAGAATGGGCATCAAAGATCTTTTTCTAGAAATCTCTAAAGAAAGTGCATTTGGAAAGATTGAGAAGAAGAGAGTTCCATGCATCATGTATAGCAATACAGGGTGCAATTTTGTGTAGAAACTTTGGGCCATCAAGCATGCATCCATCTCTACATGCAAGCAGTGTGTGCCAAAAGTAGAAATTCAAAGGTGTCTATATGTAGCAGCCACAAAACAAGAGGGCACCCAATGGCTAACCATTGATTCAGAAAGTAACACACTTTGCTTGGAACTAGCTAAGAGATTGACATGTGAATATGTCATAAGCATGGATGAACTCAAGCAAGTTCATCACCAACTCTCTAAAGATACAAATGATGATATTTACTGGGGAGAGTTGGAAATTCCTAAGAAATTTAAGTAAGAGCCCCTTTAACTAAAACTGTTATTGGCTAGCATGGAATACATGTTTTTGAAAATTAAGAAGCTGGTTATAATCAATGCAAGACTTGCTCTAGAATAAAAAAAGATGTTGTTGAAGGTAGTTGAAAGATGGTTAGTAGCTCTTACTTGGTCATATCCTGAACTCATAGGGATTGATCCTAGCATATGCTAGCATCGTATTTACACTAACCTGGCCATGAAGCCAAAATGACAACCATAAATGTGATTGAATCCTAAATTGAAGAAAATCATCATGGAGGAAATCGAGCAACTCCTCAAGGTGGGGTTCATCTATCCCATTGCAGATAGTGAGTGGGTTAGTCCACTAGTAATTATACTAAAGAAAGGTAATAAGTGGTGGGTTTACATTGATTTTAGGCTATTGAATATGGCAACATTTAAGGATCATTTTCTATTGCCATTTGTTGATTAGGTGCTAGAGAAAATATCAAGGCATTGCTACTACAACTTCCTAGATGGTTATAGTGGCTATAACCAAATCCAAATTGCACCAGAGGACTAAGCAAAGACAATGTTCATGAGTCCTTGGGGGACTTTTGCATATCATAAGATGTCGTTTGGTCTATGCAATGCTTCTGCCACATTTCAACGATTAGTCCTAAGCATCTTTCAACAAAAGATTAGTAGTGGTGTAGAAGTCTTCATGGATGAATTTTCCACCTATGGAGCTACATTTGAGCAAGACTTAGATCACCTTAATCAAGTGTTGAAATAATGTGTCAAAACTAACTTATGACTTAATTGGCAGAAAAGTCATCTCATGGTCTAAGCGGCATTATACTAGGGCACAAAATCTTGCAAGTAGGAATTGAGGTGGACCTTAAAAAAATAATGGTCATCCAAGGAATAACCCACCAATCGGAAACAGTTAAATATGTTCAATCATTCCTTGAAAACATTGGCTACATGGGTAGAAGCCAATGTGTCCATGTCAAATGAAAAGGCATACATCATAGTCATTGTTGACTATTGTATGAAATGGGTAGAAGTAGTAGCCTTCATCAACTGTACATCTTCTATTGTTGCTTGGTTTGTACAAAAAAATGTTGCAAATAGGTTTGGTGTACCACATGCATTAATTTTTGACAATGGAACTTATTTTATAGGTACTACTTTTCGAAAGCTCATGCAACGCTTGGGGGTTGAACACAAACTTCAACACCTTACCATCCCTAAGCTAATGGTCCAACTGAGGTTACCAATAGGAAGATAATAAGAATAATAACACGAACTGTTAGCAAGTGTATTAAGGACTGGAGCACGAAACTCAACGATGCCCTTTAAGCCTACCACTCAACTTGGAAACTTCCTATAGGCTACTCTCCCTATGAGCTTGTGTACAACAAACTACCAACACTTCCTATTCAATCAGAACTCCATATACTTTCAACAGCTTATGACCTTGACCTTGACTTAAGTCTAGCTCAGAAAGAAAGACTCATGAATCTTAACTTGCTAGATGAAAATCAATTAGCATCCTTATCATCTAACGAGTTGCACAAGGACTACAACAAAAGCATCATGACTGGAAAATTAGAAAAGTCAAATTTCAATTAGGAGATAAGGTTTTCTACAGGAACCCCACACACATACCTCAATAAAATAAGTTCCAAATGTTGTGGAAAGGACCTTATATTATTTATGAAACTTGTCCTTTAATGGCCATGATGATCTATAAACCTAAGAGCCCAAACAAGAAACAACTGGTTAACATCCAACAAATTAAACCTTTCCATGAGCATACGCTAGCTAACACAATAAGCACCTCATTTGATGGACAAACACGCTCCATATTTCAAATCTCCTCTTCTCAACTTAGTCATGGGGGATTTGGCCAACCATGCTAATATTTAAGTAACTCCTCAATTTCTCAATTTTTTGTTTTACACATTCTTTATTTTACATCTTTTTGTTTTCATGTTATTAATCTTTTCTAATTTTTGTTTTACACCATCATTCGTACATTTGATATTTCTTCAATATTTCACACTTTCTTTTATATTTTCTTTTATTTTGGTTTGATTTTTCTAACTTTTTGTTAATAAGTGCTAGGTACATTGGTAATGTGTTACTTCATGGTGGTATGTTCTATTATGTTTATTTGATTGTTGGTGTCTGGTTTTTGGCTTTGAATTTTGTTATGGATAATTAGAACATGGTTTTTTTTCATGTAATAGGCAATGAGTCCACAACATCCACCCATTCACAAACTCTATGATTTTCCTTGTTTTGGAAATGTGCAGTCCCTTTTTCATTAATAACACTTTAATAAATTTGTGACTTTGGTAGTTTCCAAAATTGGGAAGGATTTAGAGGTTTGAATAGGGTGTGGCTTCAAGGGGATTTGGTATTCTTTGTGCTTTTCTATTTGCCTAAGTGCATGTGTCTTTTCATAGACTTCTTACCATTCCATGCCATCCAATAAAGGAAGTTTAATAAGTCCTTGCATGATGTGGTTCTCATCAAAAAAATGATAAGAATTCACAGCACACCCTTGGGACAAAATAAATGCATACATTCTTGCACCTCGCATGGTGTGGTTCTCATCAAGGAAAAAAAGAGATGAGGATTCAAAGCACACCCCTTGGACAAAATAAATGCATATGTCTTTGCATGGTGTGGTTCCTATTTAAAAAAAAAAGAAAAAAAAAGACAATGGCAATTCAAAGGATACCCCTTAAACCAAATCAACAGGCTACAAGCACTGGTTATGGGACTCGTCTCCTTTAACTAAGGCCCTTCATCACTTCCTACTTCTTCTCTAATAAGGAATGGTGGTTGTTTTGTGGGAGCACTCTTGTTTCTCAGGGGATGGATTGGTCTTAGAATGTCAATGCAAAGTCACTGAAAGTGTTTAGTTTTGCTCTGGACTAAGGATGGATCCTATCAAGTCATTTAACCACAAAATTCACAAGGGACTTCATGTGACCGTAATTATGAACTCCATTCCACACACACTCTCTCATCCATCTATGCTTTCCATGTTCCATCTCACTGCTAGTTTGATGTCTTGGTTTGATGTGTCAGAATTCTTACTTAATTTCTTTCGAGTTTTTGTACTTAACCTTCTGTAACCATTAACCATCCATGAAGCCCATGAACTCTTTGGTTTGAAGTTATGCAAGGGCATAAAAGACCTGTGCCTACTTTGAGGAGGACCCACTTGCATATCTTTTAGTTGGATTAGTTAAATTTACCCTTAGAAATTTTTACAATCAAATTCTTTCTATTTACCCCATTAATGACATCTAATTGTACACCTCTTCACAACCATTTTTAGTGAACTCTTCTTTTCATTATTGTGAATTATTCTATCCTCTTCAAATATTTCCTTGTATTGAAATTTTTCAAATTTAATGGACCACTTAATTTAATTAACCCTATCTATTAGCCTTACCACTAATACTACTCAAGGAACCAATCAACCACAATCACAACCTAGCCTAGTGTAACCATCGACGAGACAAGGCATTTAATAGTTATGTGTTCCACATTGCATACTAATTCTTGATTTTGTTGTGATTGCAATGGGAATCATGGATTGGAAGTAGGATTATCTTCACCAAGGATAATGCAGCAGTACCACACAATAAGGATAGTTCATGCTTGTTGGATCTCTTCTCTCTNTCTCTCTCTCTCTCTCTCTCTCTCTTTCTCTCTCTCTCTCTCTCCCTCTTTCTCTTTCTCTCTCATTCTTCTACTGCCAAGAGGTGTTGGATGTCAATATGTTCTATGGTGTTCAGTCCTCTTCTCATGAACACCCAATGTTGTAAAAATTGTAATTTCATACATTTGGGCACTTAGACTCTGTATGTCTGTTTCATCTGAATCAGTTTGTCATGTTGATAAATAATCTCATACCTACCCGATATGTTATATTATAAAGAACTTGTTCTTCATCATCTTCACTTGAGGATGACTTTTCATTTAGTTGTGGAGGTATGATGAATTACCGTTTGATGTTGGCTGCAACATCGGGTACGTGATGTTAGGGCCTGAATCCGACGTCGGATGTTCTACGTTGGGGTATATTCCCCAGTCTATAAATACCATGCCTGGGCTCTAGTTTGGATAGTTTTTTATTAGTTAGTTTTCAATTTTCAAGTAAGGTAGTGAAGCTCTTATTGTTTCTTCTCCCTAGAGTTAGAATATTTTTTGAGTGCCCACAAAAGGAGTCTAAAGTATGTACAATTCTTTGTTCGAGCACTGATGTACTTGAGCATAACAGATGTGAATAAAACAAACTCTTTTGACAATCCTTACAGCACTAAGAATAGCTTAATATTTTCTTTAATGCATTTTACTTTCTCGCTCTTTATTTTAATGCATTTCAATTAAGTAATTTATTTCTAGCAATTAATGAACACGAGCATAACCACCTTGAGCATTCATATAGTACTTGGTAACCTAGCAACACTTAACGTTTGGTAGCCCAGCAGTGCTATATGTGTTCAAGAAAGTGGTACGGTTACCTGGGTTAGGCTAGCTAGGTAATAGATATTAGTTTTCAATCTACTCTACTGATGAGACGCGACATGCACTGGGCCGCGATATCGCATCCCA
>MNCI01000535.1:39783-142673 GCA_015680685.1 Gnetum montanum | reverse complement strand
CCATTGTAATTGTTTACTTGTGTACCATAACTTTTAGTAATACAAACCTGAACATTCTCTCAAAAAAAAATTTAGATTAGTATATTCCAAACTTATTATCAAAAATAAGAATTAATATGTGCTAAAGTAGCAACTATGTTTGTATTAAATCATTCAAATTTTTTGAAAAAATGCTATGAGTGTGTCAGAAGTTTCAGTCACAAAAGTTCAACCCTTACTCATGTCCCTATTTTTCTTTGATATTTGGTAATTAACGTACGCAAATTAATTAATATTGAAAGCAATAATGAATAATTTGGAGTTGTACATATGTCAAAGTTTGGAGTTAAAGAGGTGTAGATATTCCAGCCTTGTACTACACATACATGGAGTTAATTCAAAAGTTGTTGCAACATCCTTGCCAAAAAGACCAAATATTGTTCCCTTCTTGGAAACCTTATAATCTACTATTGTAGTTCACATGGCAAGTCACATTGTGCTACATTTTTTAAAATAAAAAAGGAAACAAGCTATCTCAAAATGTTAGAACTTTCTATGGAACATAATGGCTAAACAAACTCATATTTCTATAAGATTAACATAGAAGATGGACAACAATCAACAAATAGGCCCAAATTGATAGATATAAAAACCGTAAGAATACTGTAGCTAAAGAGATTTAAGCATAGCACACTTGCTAATACATTCCAATAACAAACTCATTCATTCCCTACAAGTGCAAAATAGAGTCTTTTTCATCCATGTATGTAAGATTATCATATTCATGAGAATCTATTTGTAGCTATCTACATATCGTATGAAAGGAAAATAGTGTTAAAAATCAAAATTACCTACAACCTAATAACAATAAAATCGAGAAATATATATTCATCAACATGCTAGCGTTGTCGCAACCTAGAAATATCTTGAATGTGAGCAAAAATGAGATAAAATTACTTAAATAGAAACTTGGTAATAGAAATATAGTTGAATAGATGTAGGGTGCCAAGGAATTAAATAAGGTGTAAAAAAGAAAAGTTTCTAAAAGAAAAACATTTTGCAACAAGCTAGTGAAAGAAAAAACTCTGAAACAAGACCCTTGAAATTCATAATTGTGGGTAAGATGCCAAGGGATCTCACTTAGTTTTATACTAACTCCTCTTCTTATTTCAGGTCTTGATATTCCTAGTGTAGTTGGTGCACCCTATGCATAGACTATTTTCTATCATGCTTCAGATCTATGCTTTCATTTATGACTTTTGTCATGATTCATGATGCGTGTACTATGGACCTTTATGTACTTGCTGTGCTATAGTAGGCTTATTTCTTGCTGCTAAGAATTAGATGATACGATGGTTTGTTAAATGCTAAATATGATTATTTTCATTGTTGGTAATGCATTGTATTAGAATATATGTTATTTAAGATTATGGATGTTTCATATTGGATGGATGTTAAAAATAAATTGTATATTTAAGCTTGTGATATTTCATGTTTTAGATGTTTTCGTTAGATCATGTTATTGGTAGCTTTAATACATGTTTATTCGATGCTTGCATTTGGTTTATTTATTTTTCCTTATCTTTTCTATGTAGCGAATTTGTATGCAATTTTTACTATCTTATTTGATTTATTTTTATTCATTATCTCCATGCAGCAAATTAGTCTACCTCTTTTCTATTTTACTTTTTTGTCTTCATTTTTATTTCATTATTTTTCTTCTTCATCACTGTTTCCTCTTTGCCATTTTTTCTTCTTTATTTGTTTATTTTTGCCTATGCCTCTTTTCTTTGCCATTGTTTTTATTTTCATATTCCTCTGTGAATGAAATTCGTATGGTTTCCATGCACATTCATCTATGTCACCATTTTATTATATTTATTTATCTTCATGGTTTCTATGCAGGGAATTTATATTCCTCTTTGTCATTTTATTTTGTTGTCTTTATTTTCCTTTACATTTCATTATTGTTCTTCTTCATCTCTATCTGTGTTTTCTATTTTATTTTTACTTATTTTTTTTATTATTTTCTTTTCATTATTGGGCCATTCATTTTTCATCTTGGTTTATTTAATTTTGATCTTTGCCAACTTAGGGTTGTTCACCTTTGTCTGCCATTGTTTGCATTTTATTCATCATATGCTCATTCTTTTCATCTTTGATGAAATTGGCATGGTTTTCATTCTCTTTTTCATTTTATTTATTTATGCATAAAATTTGGCTAATAATCATAATAGAAATAAATAAACTAGTTGTGAAATAGAACTAGCTTAGAAGAAAAGAAGCATAAACTAATATGTTGTAAAAGCAATATAGAAAAGGCTATCAAATGAAACTAGTAAAGTAGTGAGCATAGAAGCTAAGCAAAGCAGCAGGTAAGATATTCTATGAGTAAAGTCATAGGAGATAGCAAAAGGTTTAGGCAACTTTGTGTGCAATCTTTTTTCCAAGAGATCCAAAATTTTACTGTTGGAAGCTTTCAACTATGTTCGTTGTTATTTCGACCCACTAAGTGGTGGGTAGAAGTTGGACCATAGTCTCATATCACCAATATATATATAGAGGTTAACTTCATTCCCATAAACATTAAGTTTTGGGTATAATTCTAATGTGCAATGGGTGCTAAGTTATAAAGGTTAAGCAACGTTCTCTGTTCAATCATCTATTTTCTGGTTTCAACAATCCCGCTTCAACCACCATCACAATTTAGAGCTAATCAAATAAGAAAAGTGCTACATAATTAATAGAAAGAAAAAATGCATAAAATGTGAGGAGAATGCAAGAGAAATTAAATAGAAAAGCTGCATAAATTAAAGGGCAAGAAAGATGATGGAAGCTTTTGAAAGTAGTAGGTTTCAAGTGAGTTCAAAGTAGACAAGAGGCAGGAAGGCCTAGGATATGATGAAGGGGATCACTACAACACATTATCAGAGGCTAGGTAGTTAGGAGGCATTTGAACTTAGTGATTTAATAAGGAAAATACAAATGGCTAGGTGTGTGTCTAGACATGATTCATGTTCTTTATGATCAGTAACTCTAAGCTTACTAATACCTTGAAACTCTCATTGGCTCATCTGGTTTCAAGGGTGGTGCTTGCATGTAACATGCAAAGGAATTCTTGGAAGAAGGTATCACTCTCAATGTGGGGAGAAACCTTGTCATTGAGGAAGGTGATAATCAAGTGCAAATTATGATCCCCAAGTAGATCTAGCAATGGCAAACTCAAAGATATTCTCATACTTTAGTTGGTTTTTTCTCATGTAGATATATGGGATAAGGAAGCATTCCTTTGCATCAACAAATTATTTGAAGAGATGATTGCTATGGAAAATACCACGACCTCCAAATCATGTCTTGTTGATGCAAAAATCTAAGTTTCTATGTCTTTGGATGGAAGAAAACCTTGCTTGAAAGCTCACACAAAATCATATAATAGAAAATAATCTATGAGAATTTTCCAAACGAGCGTTGTCATGGCCTTAAGCAAGACTACATTGGTCATTAATGCCTAGATGTAATTGAAGCAATATAACCAATAGTATGTGATGAGAGAGAGGGGGATTTATAGAAATTCGCTTCAGGATGTGAAACAAGAAATCCAAATCTGACCCTTAGGATTACTGTCAAACCACTTGAGTAGTCACAGTAAGTTTTGGCCTCGCCATCACTTAAACAACCATAGTAAGTCTTCATCTCATCGCAACAAGCTACATCTAGATAAGAGATGACAACATACAAGATCCAACATAACTCATCTTTCCTCCTTCCTCCCCTCCCTCCCTCTAGATCCCCCTTCCCTAGTGTTCTAGGTAGATGTTCCATTGGTAAAGGGAAAGCATAACCTTGCAGAAACATTTATCTTCACTCCCCCTTTAGAGAGTTCTATTTACACCTATCTATAGAAAGTATGGATATAGAACTATAGGAATCATGATAGAAGAGACTTAGGGTTCCTTGTGAAGAAGTGGATAGGGAATTGGTGGATGCACAAGGGATGTTTGACAATGGGGTTGTTCAAGCAGATGCGAGTCATAAACTCCACCTCATTATTACTTGCATAATTCTAGAGGTTCAAAACAAGCTAGAATATATTAGTAAGTTCAGTTGTTTGGATCCAAGATATTTAAAGCCCCTTGGCAATCTCTCATATGTATTAGATGTGTAGAAAGCATACTAAGAGTAGCACTCTGATGTGCATATCAAATAGGCTAATGAAACATCTTTCCAATAATGTGATCTTTCCCTGGAGTTTTGGCATGTTTGGGAGTGTTTTGGGACTATTTTGATGAGTTTAAGAGGCTCCAGGGGCTATGGGGACTTGTTTGGAGGTTGCCAAAGTTTCCATGCCTCAAAATGAGCGTCTTTTTATTTTTCCTTGACAGGTGAGATGTCCCAACCATAATAACCACTTTCGGGTAAGATGTCCCATTCTTGTTGGAGGCATCCCATATGGACGTTAGATAATTTTCTACAAGCTCTTAATTTTAAATTTAAATATGGAAGATGAAGAGACAAAAGGAAAGGATATAAATAGACTTCTTGAGCCTTCATTTAGGTCAAGAGAGAGTCTAGGGAGTTGAGAAAAATGTAAAAGCAAAGATAAAGTATTGGAAAGGTATCTTGACCATCATCCTCATGTGTGTGTGATTGCCTTGATTGAGTATGTGAGAGTTTAACTAAATGTCTTGTCTATCTTTCGAAATTTATGCTTTCTTTCATATATAAATTCTCTATTTGAGCAAGAATAAAGCTTTCATTTTCCTTTTCTTATTCAAATTTTCTATTTTGTGAACTTGAGAGAGCTTGGATTGTGGAATCCATGGGAGCTCGTCATCAAATTGGTATTGCAGCAGCTTGAAATTGAAGGCAACATCATTTAAGTGGAAAATTCTCATCTCAATTGCAAAGAATCACTTGAAATTCTCAAGCTTGGATGCATTCTCTATTTCTACTTGTTGAACTCATCCTAGGGTTTGAAAACTTCCCTTTAATTCCTAAGTTTGTCATACCTTTCAAGAATTAGAAGATAATTATGGAATTGTATACCCACTAGCTTATACTCGCTAGCGCTTCAAGATCTTCTGCTCATTTCTCTTAAGATTTGAGTATTTCTTAGCTCATTCTTTGAGAAATCTTAAAAAATTCACTTTTCCTTATAGAATTTTGTGAGAATTACCTTTTAGGTTATTTTCCATTATGTCTACAAAGAAGAAGATAGTTCAGTATTTGTCAAGAGATATGGAGGAATTAAAGACTAACTTGAAAGATATTTTAAGAATAATTGAGAGAATATCTTCATTCCTTCCAGGAAAGGAAGAAGATGAAAGGTTTGATGAAGGAAAGATCAATGATAAAATGCACTTTCAAGCATCTCTTATTGCACTGATGACCTTGATTGTCTTGGATATGAAATGGATGCGCAGCATGAAGGCAATCCACCTTGTGATGCTAATGGTGAAAGAAAGCTAAGTTGTAGCCTTCCAAACACCAAGAAGAAGAAGGTAAAGAAGAGAAAATAGGATGGAAGAAGAGAGATTGGTTTTAGAAGACCTAATCCGTTTGCATGTCCTTACTCTTCTTTTATTATAGGTCATGAAAGAGACACATGGAATTTGGTGCTCTCAAGATGGAAGTACGGTATAGCCTTTGAGGGAAAAGATCATATCCACTCTTCTTTCATGAATTTCTTCATTGGGATGTAAGAACAAAAATATGCTAATATGTGTATCTATGTATTTGTGTTTTTATGTGTGTCATGCATACATTATGTTGTATGTTTATATGTGTTTGAGAAATATGTTTTAAATGGTAGTGACAAAATGTTATGATTTGTAACCATTCCATGTGTGTTGTGCTTTGTCTTGCATGTAAATTATGGCCTGCATGAGGGGGAAATATCTACCCAAAGTGTAAAGGCCTATTGTGTGAAAATCAAGATTCTTTTGAAAGTGAAGGTGTTGATGTGGACATCAAACAAGCTAATGTAACATCTCTCAAATGATGGGATATTTTCCTAGAGTTTTAGCTTGTTTGGTAGTGTTTTGGAATTATTTTAATGAGTTGAGGAGGTTCTAGGGGCTATGGGGACTTGTTTGGAGATGTTCAAATATTTCATGCATTAAAATGAGGATTTTTGTGTTTTGTCCTAGAAGGTGAGACATCCCAGTTGTAGGTGAGATATCCCAACTACATTTAGAATGTCCTAGCTAGACTTGATACATCCTAGTCAAGACATCCCACATGATTTCAAGACATCCTAGCTATTAACGATCATCTTCTAGTGTTGTGCAAGGGTTGCACCTCAATATATCCCAATAGGATCCAATCCAAAACTCCAAGCAGATCTAGCTTAGAAAATAAGAATAACATAATAAAATAGAGAAAAACTCCTTTATATTAAGATAATTCTCAAAATACATCAAGGATGAGGAGCCAAGCTCAACTCATAACTCTCCCAAGGATCTTAGAGGACACACTTGTCCTCTTTTAATCCTTAATTACTTGCAATTGAGCACAAGCTCAGGATAAGAATCTTATAAGATATTCTCCTAATCTCTCTCATGTACTCTTCCTTGCCTCTCACTCAACTTCCTTGCGCAAGCTCTCTTCCCTTAAGAGCTCTCTCTCTTACCCTCTATTGGGATATTTGGCCTTCATTGTTTCCACTTCATCACTTGGCACTACAGTACTTGGCACTATGGATTACATTAATATTTATAAGCAATCACAAGGTAAAAATCCTTGAAACCTTTCCTCAACTTAGCTTGAGGTTCTCCAACTGTTTCCCAATTCTTCTCACCTTCTCCTCAATTGTTTTTATCTTTCATTGGTTATTTTCTAAATTGGAATGGTGTTTTTGGAAGTTTTCCCATATGTCTAGGTCATCTCTGTCTTTGCTAGGATGTCTACTATGAAATCCTTGCTTTCAGGAAAGACGTCTACTATTTTTTGTAGATGTCTAGTCTTTATGGGAGATGTCTTTGGGAAGACGTCTATCTTTCTAGGCAGACGTCTCTTCCAAAGGTGCCAAAAATAAAAGTGCTCCTTTTGATGTCGAGAGCCTCTAGATGCCTCCCAACAAGTCCCCATACATCCTGGAACCTCCTAAACTCATCAAACTAAGTCAAAAACACCTCCAAACAATATCAACAAGAAAAACACATAGAATGTAGCGTAGAACAAGGGGATCAAAAGAGGTGTCCCTACACCAAGGTGAGACTTCACATTCTCCTCTGAGATGTCTCATATGGACATGAGATAATTTTCTATGAGTTTTTAAAGATTCAAATCTTGAATTTAAGGAAGGAAGATGAAGAGATAGGGGAGAAGGATATAAATAGACCTCTTGGACCTTCATTTCGGTCAAGAGACAATCTAGGGAGTTGAGAGAAGAGTAAAACAAGAGATAGAGTCTAGGCAAGGTGCCTTGATCATCATCCTTGTTTGTGTGATTTCTTTGTTTTAGTGTGTGAGAGTTTGTTTAAATCCCTTATCTATCCTTGGGAATGTATGCTTCCTTTCATATGTAAATTCTCCATTTGACCAAGAATAAAGCTTAAATAAGTGAGATATTACATCAAAGAGTCATTTATATCTAGTTAAAATAGTATCAATGTTATAGTTACTCTAAACATTTGATGTTGTAAACCTTATAGGAATACTAGGGGATCCTATGGTAATTCATGGGTTAATTATAGATATTAACAATATTGTTAATGGTATTAATTAAAAAATACATTAATTTGTAATTGTTATTGCATTTAACAATGTACCTTGCAACAATATCCCTAACTTTCAGTCTTCTTCTAAGAAGTTTCAAGGTGGATTTTAGTTACCGTGAATGTGTTCTTACTATTCTTACATGTACTGTATGCACATTTAGCAAGAAGCTTTCGAGGTGGACAAAGAGAAGTTGTATGAAGGATTAAGATTAGCTTAAGATTAATTTTTTTTATATTTCATTTTATGTTTTTGGCTATTTAATAGATTATGTAATTTTTTGGACATAAATATAGATTTTTTTATTAAACTTTGATGATATGTTGTAATGAGACCTAAGTGGGTATAAATGTGCTAATGTGGATTTATCAAGTAATTTACATTACTAAGTTTCAAGTGGTCTTTTTATATGGTTATATTTATAAGTGTTAATGGACATAAACATTTTCTCTAAGTGATTAAATTTTATGTATCATGCACCTTGAATAGTTCAATTACAACTAATTTTCTAAATACAATTTTTGGGGATGTGAAAATTTTTGTTGTATATTTGTATTGTTAGATTAATACATGATTTTTTGACTTTTCTATCCAACAAAAAATTGGTACACCATAGCTACTTAAAATGTTGCAAAGAATCATGTTTGTGGTAACAATGGCCTCAATGCTAGATGTGGTTTTTATGGTACATGCAAGAAGTTACCTCTTTTGTCCTCCTCAATGCCATAATCTTTCAAGAAAATGAAGTAAAGAAAAAAGAAACCTACCATGACAAGTACATAGACATTTTTTCAAATAACAAGAATTGCAAAATGTGTGATAATAAGTGCAAGTTTGCAACTGACTATTGCAAAGGCATATGTGCCAATGTTGCCCATGATGTCAAATGTAGCAGTTGTGGCAACTAATGCTAGATCAACTATAGGAATCTACAATTGGTCTCTCATTTTGGATCACACTTGCAACAAGGCTCAAGCATTTTCTTTAGGCTAATCTCTAAGTGTTTTTAGTCTTTTGTATTTATGAGACTTGGACTTTATAAGTCACTATCTTTTTAGAAAATGAATTGGGATTTAGTGAAAGACTTAGTCAAAACTTAGGTCAACCTGTGTCATTTCAAATATTCACCATTTACAACCCTTTAAAATAGTCAAAATTTCATCTCGGTTCTTGTGGGTTGCAGGTGAGCCATTTTCTTTTGAAAACCTGGAACTTTGCGAGTAGTTGCTAAAACTCGCATTGTACTATCACTCATCATTAAACTAACCATGGATAGCTCTCTCAAGTTCTCATTAATATGTAATCACATAGAATTGATAGAATGATATATCTGTCGTACTAATTTGTTTGTAATTATATCAAGATGGACATTTAAGATTGCTACCTCTAGGGTCCTATAAAATGTCAATTCAAACCTTTCATACTTTGAGCAATTTGGTCCAAGATTTGCCAAATTTGGTGCAATTTATAGATAGTTGCTACATGTAAGATATAATTCATTATGGAAAATATATCCAAAAATCATATTCAATAATAAAAAGTATCTTGAGGATGAATTTAACTTTTCTACACTTCTTGGATTTTTTGTTCATGTACATGACTCTCTTGTATGATTCTTGGTGCTCTCTACCTTAGAAAGTATTAATAGATGTAGTATATACAAGTTTTATATATAGAACATAAGTTTCAAGCATCATAGTAGACATGTTAAACATTACATTCAAATAACCTATTTGGTTAAAAGGGTCACCATGTTAGATCGAGTCAATGATAATGCTACATATAGATATATATGAAATTGAAATTGAAATATTATTGTTTAGGTAAGCCTTTTTGATGTGGATCATAGAGATAAATAATTTTGGTTAAGAGGATAGCTAACAGTCATACTTAAGTACCAGTAAATAATATCATAATCTTATTTACTTTTTAGCATTTTTGTTTTTTCTTCTTTTCTTTTCCCTTCCTCTGTGTGATTGTTGCTTGTTCCCAACATATTCTTCTATAATTTTGTCTTTATATTTTATTTCTCCCAATATTTTCACTAGATTTCTTTATATCTTAGTTAAGATTTCTTTCATTCAATATTTTTTTTGTATTCTTTCTTGCTAGCCTAGTTTAGCCAACTTGATCACACCAACCTGGCTACTTCACAATGAGTACACCAACTTGGTTAAACATGAATGATCATGCAAGCTTAGTAATGACAACTTGAACATGTCACATGTCATATAAGATTAGTTAAGTAAAGTTGATTTTATTTATTTTTAAAAGGAGACTTGGCCATTGGATACAAAAGTGCTTGCAAGCATGGGTAACATGTCTTTCTAGCCCCATAACCAATGTGAGTCTAAGAAACCTTGAAATTTCTAAGAAGTGGCTTGAATTTGTTGCATGGTAAATTTTCATGGTGCAAAATTGGTCTGTAGCACGAAAGATATAAGGTCCCTCCCATAGAGTTTGTAGCTTAGCATTTTGTGGAACATGATTGGGATTATAGTAAAGGACTTTATTGCTAGGCGTAATGGATACTTGTCTTATTTTAGCATCATGCTGACATTTGGAATACTTTTCATGAACTTCATTACTCATTTGAGCTAATAGTCAGTTTTAATCTAAGAGATTGAGCTAAGCTTAGATCTAGGTAAAGAGTACTAGTAGTTGTATGAGTATTTAATTATTCTTGGATTGGTAAAGTAGGTTTTTTTACCATAAACTAACTCATATGATGAATACCCTATAGGAAGATTTCAAGTTGATCTATATGCCCATAAAGCATCATTAAGTTTAGTGCTTGAGTCCTTCCTATATCAACTAACAATTCTAGTTCATATTATTGTGATTTCTCTATTAGTCACTTTAGCTTGACCATTCACTTAGGGGTGATAAAGTGTAGTTAATTTGTGGTTAACCCCAGGTCATTGCATTAGCTTTTTAAATGTAGCTCCTATAAAGTGAGTCTTGTTATTTGATATTAGCATGTGTGATACTTTGAATTTGTTCACCACATGTTGCTAAAAGAATTTGGTAGTTGTTGTGGCTATGTAATCTTTAACTATAGCTACTATTGCCCACTGTGTATAATAATCAATGATTATTATGACATAGGACATTCCATTTGACATTAGTGTAACGGGTTCATAAAGTCAATTCCCTAAATGTCAAAAGGTTCTAATGGTTATATCCACTATTATGACCCATCATTTTTGGCCATTAGTTCTCCATCTCTTTGGCATCTCTTACAAGATTGTGCAAATCAATGTGCAACCATAAATATGATAGGCCATAAATAGCCTTTCATCATTAATTTTAGTGTTTTCCTTCATTTTTCATAATGACCACTACATAGTTCTTCATGTGCATTTTATAGGACTCTTTGTTGACTTTCTTCTAAAACACACCATCTTATCAACCCATTAGCACATATGTTGTAAAGGTTTCCATTAATTTTCATATATCTCTTTACCCTATGGAGAAAGTATTTTATTTTTTTTCTTATCCTATTCAATAGAAAGGTCGTATGTAGTAAGATTTGTCATGTAAATAGTAATTCATAACTTCACTATTGAATCTACAACCATTGCTATCTTTATGAATAAATGTTTATTGGGAAATTGATTTGATATTAGTTCATCATTTTTATGAGGTTCCCATCTTAACCTTGATAGGTGATTTGTTACAAAGTTCTCTTTTCCTTTTTTATCAATCATTGTGATGTCAAATGTTTGCAAGATAACAAGCCATCTTATCAATCTTGGACCTACTACTAATTTATTCATAAAAAACCTAATAGCACTATGATCAGTATGGACATGATTAGGATACCTAAGCACATAGTGCTAGAATTTCTCAAGTACATATACTATAGTCATAAGCTCATTTTCTATGATGGTGTAATTGAGTTGTGCCTCAGTTATGCTTCAACTAGTGTAGTATATATAATAAGGTCTTTTTTTATCATCAAGTTGAGTTAATACTACTCCTAGTGCATAATTTGAAGCATTTATCATAACGTGAAAAGGCTTGGATTAATCTAAAGCTTAGAGGATTGGTGTCTTGATCAATTTCTATTTTATGATCTTGAATGCTTTCTCATACTATTTTATCCACTAAAATGGTGCATCTTTCTTTGTTAATTCCACTAGTGATTTTACAATCTTTGAAAAGTTTTAAATAACTTTCCTATAATATTCTATATGGCTAAGGAATGATCTAACATCTTAAATCATTAAGTGGATTTTTTGCCAATTAAGCTTTAGATTAGCTTAAATACATCTTTTTCAAACTTTCTCTATATGGTCCAAGGCTTGTTTGAAGTCTAGCCCATATGTGGAAAAATCAACCATGAATAGTTTAACTCCATTGTCAATATGCTTCTAGAAGATACTTAGTACAAGTTATTGGAAAGTAGAGGAAGAGTTGCATAAGTCAAAGGTTATTTGCTTATATGCAATTGTTTTCCATGGACTAATGAACATGGTCTTCTCTTGATCTTCAAGTGCAATGTGGATTTGGTTGTATTTACTATATTTGTCTAAGAAACTATAGTGCTCATGTTAAACATTACAATGTTGACCATTAAAATGGTCCGTAATGTTAAACAATTAAAAATCAATGTAGACCTTCCACTTACCACCTTTTGTTAGGACAATGACTAATGAGCTAATCCATTCACTATCTACTATGGGATAGATGAAGCCAACTTTCAGTAGTTTTTCCAACTCCTATTTGACAACTTCTTTAAGTTTTGGGTTCATTCTTCTTTGAGGTTGGCAATGTGGTTTAATAGTTGGATTGGTATATACTTTTTGTTGATAGATAAGTGGATCAATGGTAGTGATTTCATCATAATACCATGCAAATATAGTCAGCCATTTATTCACCACTTCCAATAATTTTCTCTTTTTCTCTTTATTCAGATTCACATTTATGATTACTAGTTTTTTATTGTTCATAAAAGCATATTCTATTGCATTTGATAGGGCCTTTAATTCTAGAGGTTCTGGATTGTACTTCTTTGATGTATATAAGTATCTCCATTCAATGTCTTCCTTCTATTATGATTTCATGTAGGAAGGTTTTCTTCTTAATTAATCTCTCTTATCTATTTATTTGACATAGGCACTTGTAATTTTGTTTAAAGTTTTTGTGCATCTATTAGATTCTACTTCTTTTTCAGTGATAAACCATTGGGTGTCTTCTTGTCTAGTGGCTAGTGCATACAAACAGTGTTATATACACATGTATTCTATACATCTATTGCATGCTGTGATGGCATCATGTTTTTTGGTCCAAATTTTCAGCACGCAATTGCACCTATTATTGCTATATTCAATAGGTGAAACTTTGCATCTTTGGATAATTTTGGTTTCATATTCCTTGAAGATTTCTAAGGATATGTATCTAATTCCAAGCTTAGCATCCACTGTACTAAGCCATGATCTTCCCATAATTATAGGAAATTTCCCTTTATTCTTTCCCATGTGTATGACTAGAAAATCAAAAGGATAATACCAACCACTTATGGGGGTGATTATATCCTTCACTAATCCAAGCGGAATAGCAATCAACTAATCTATAAGCTTTAATTAAATGTTACTCTTATTTAGTAGGGGAAGATTCTAGGCCTTGTACATATCTTGTGAAATAATATTCACTTTTGACCTAGAATATAATAGACCCTTGCATAGTTTGTGTCCTATTATTTGGAGGTAGACTAAGTGACTTCCAGGATCTATTCTTTTCTTGGGAAGTGCTTGTGCTTTGATCCAATGTGTTACTATTTGAGTGAGCATGATAGTTATTAGATTCTTCTCCACTAATGTTGGAAGCATAGTGTTTCCCTAAGGTGTATGTGTGGATGGGATAAAGTTAGATGAAGTCCCTATACTTTGAACCTTTTCTAGATTTTCCCTAAAGAAGGGATGTTTTTTAGCTCTTGGTTCACTTGTTACCGCAACATCTTGTGTAGTGACTACCATGGTAGCAGTCTTTTATTGTGGTTATGTTGGTAGTTCTCCTTGCATGATTGCTGGTAGTACTAGTGGTAAAGTGTTGGGAGGTTAGGATTGAAGAGCCAGTTACTAGTTTGGATCCATGAGGAAGGTAGTCGATCTATGATACTCTAGTGGATAGTAGGGTGAGGAAGCATGAACAAAAGTGTTTCCAGCAGAGATCAAATGTTGGACATAGTATCCATAGGGTTCAGGTTACCTATATGGATACTGTTTTCTTGGTAGTGGCATTTCCCATATTTGTTGTTGTAACCAGCTACTAATATTGCTCTTGCAATTGAGAATAAGCCCCATTTGGATAGTATGATTGTTGGTAGGGCTATCAGAAATTACCTTGTGGATAAAGTAACTATCTAGGAATTTTTTTCTTGACATATTTTGGATTAAGTAGATATGTCCTAAACTCTTGCAAGTGGACCATAACAACGAAACATCCCTTAGGATGTTCATACTAGCACACTTTGCATCCTTCGTCATCTTCTGAACTAGAGTCTATTAATTCCTCTACAAGAGAAGCTTTTCCTTTGTGCTTGTAGTTTTCACATCCATTATCTCTTCTTTTCTTTTCTTTTTCTTTTCCTCTTCTTAAATATTTTTTAGTATTTTCTTCTACCATCTTTCCAGCTATAGAAAATTTTTCATCTACAAAATCCCACATTTTCTCTACCTTTGTTGCAATGTCAATAATCAATTTCTAAATTAGTAGTCTTCTATTGGATTGTATCTTTTGAAGTTTCTTCTACTTGTGACTCACATATCCTTAAATTCATTTTTCTTAATGCTAGGCCTTTGTTGTATCCGTTTGTTGATTCTATTTTTCTTAGCTTTCCTTCTTCTTTTACCAATTGGACAATGAATCTTTAAATTCAATGAGCTATCATTTCAGACAACCTACCTTAGGCATATACCCTAAGAGTTTATCTAGTCTTTTTTTTTAGTTCATCAATGATATGTCTAAGTTGTTACCTTTGAGAAAATCCATGGCCTCATCACATATGAAATAAGGAATAATATCTACCCATTACCACATCAAGGGATTCATGTATTCCTTACTTCTATCCTTGGATCTATTTTCTCAAGTTAGAAACTCTAGATTATGTTTGGTACTTGTTTTTGAAGATTTTTAGCATGGTACTTCATCTCTAAATTGATTCTAGCTCTAAGGATCTATACCAACTCTTTGCTTCCTTTATGATTATTCAAAGAAACAACTTCAACTTCTACTAATCATTTTTGACGTTTTGTAGGGTACAAGCATTGTGGAAGGCTTTGAGGTTATGTTTTGGATATATGTTATATTTGCCTTCACATTTTGGAATGTTATTCATATCTAGTTGCTTGATGTGACTATCCCTTGTGTGCTTGGTAGAAATGTACATGGCTTCCCTAATGTTAATCATATTTTAAGTGGCTAGTAGGGGTCCTTTATAGTCTTAGGTTCAAAAGCTCTATTGTGGTAGTGAACCCTATGATGTTCATGATACTCTATTCCTCATGTCTAATCCTTTCTCTTCATTCACCACAATCATCTTCCTTTTTATTAGAATGCCTTCTTTTATATGCATATCTCTTAAGATCCCTTCATATTTCCCCATCATTATCCATCAATCTTTATTTTCTCTTGTCCAAATTTGTAGATGAATGTAAGGAAGAAGATGAAGGAGTTAGAGAATAGTGTTAACTAGTCCTCCTTCTATGACTTCTTGATTCATTTCTTTTGAATTCATTGGAGGTCTTAGGCCTTGAATTCCTCCTATGTCTAGAGCCTTCCTTATCTCTTATAGAAGTTTATGCAAGAGCTGAATGCAACTTGATCTTAATGGGATCTTTAATGTGGATGATTGGTGTTTGAGAATGGTACCCATGAGTTTGATAAAGCTTCTTATTTTGGAATATGACATCTTCTCTTTCTTCTAGGATAATGATTTAAGGTGCTTTCTTTCCCTTGTCATGCTCATGTCTTGTCTCCATGATGGCATCCCTTCTTGCCTAAGCCTCCATTAGTTGGTATGGCCTAGTCATATGTTTGGTGATGTGATAGCCTTCTTGTGCATAGCCAAGGTTTGACCTCATAAGGGTTGCTTGAAGCATTGATGATGTTGAACATTTTGGTGACAAGAAGATATTTCCTGGTAAATCTATCCATATGAGTTTTTTATCCTAGTGAAAAAAAATGTGAAGTCAGAATAGTAAGAATTAGTGTAAGCATATGAAATTTTGATTTGTATTAGTGTATTTCATTCTTCTTCATTATAATCCTTATCATAACTTAATACAACCTATTAGGATTAAACCTGTGACTTGGGGTTACCAAGCCAAGATCCATACCACTAGGCTAACACCTCATTGTTACACTATATATATTAAATTATTAACACCATCTTTGTAAGTAAAATTTCTTTTTCTTTTCCATTGTTTTTTCAGAGGTTGTTGAAACCACAACTAGACAAGGAGGAGCATCAAAATCAAAAATGATTTTTTAGAAACAAGATAGTAATATAATTATATTTAAAAACTAGTAAAGTCATAGTATTATAACAACATTATATTAGGCTAGCATTATAGTAAGAGGATCCCAATAGACTAGGAAAATAATTTACAAATGACTTGAAAGACCAAAAAGATAATAAAAAGGCCTTTCATTAAAATTAAAAACACAAAAACATGGTTAGCCACTAACTTGGTAGAAGCAACAACTGGTTCTTTATCATAATTATACTACCAATGTGTGTTGCTTGAGCCAATGAAAGGGCATAAGGATAAGATTTCCCACTTAGCCACTAATGGTATTTTGAGGATTATAGTGCTATGGTAGATTCATACAAAATAAGTCTTACACCACCTCTAAAATATTTTAGAGGGCACATTTAGATGAAAAAACAACCAAAAATCAAAACCTTCACAAGTTTTTGAGTAGGTTGGATGGCAAGATATTACTAGGAGACTAACATGAAAACACCATCAGAAAGGTTGGTGGTGTAGAAATTGAAAATGATTCATGCATGAGCTCAAACTAAGAATTGGAGCAATTTCCATCAATAGTGATGACATGTTAAAGCATGGATGACTTGTTAGCTTAATTTCTTTATAGTTTGGATGACTTGTTAGCTTTATTCCTTGTTAGTTTATATTATTGGAGATGGAAATACCAATATTTTTTCAATATATTTTAGACATTTTTATAATTCAAAAATTTTGTTTTAAATAATTATGGTAGCCATGAAACTCATGTATATATTAATTCTTTGCAAGCTTTTATAAGAATGTTATTTGATTTATCAACTTTTTCATTTTTCATCATAGATAAGGTTGTCTTCATCGCAAAGAAAGAAAATTTATTAACCAAACCAAAATTAGGATCTTTTTCTTAAATGTCCATTTTTAAAGGATAGTGTAATAATTAGGAATATGCTTGGAACAACATCCCTAGGCTAGTGTAAGATGCTAGTACTAGGATTTAAACCTAATGCCTATTAATGCATCATAGTGCAAGCTAACTAATTGGCCAATGACCCATGTTGCCTTAAATGTCCTCTCTTGAAAATTATTCATTTTCTCACATATCCATAATTTCATTATATTTTACCAAAATTATTTCATCTTTCTCCTTAATATATTTGACATGACCAATGTTTTTACACTTTTTATTTTTCTAGTTTGCATATATTTTTTTCTCCTTCATTTGTTCCTAATTTCTTAAAGAAATCATCTAAGGAATTATGTTTGAATTTTGTTACTACTATTTCCTATTTTATGGTTTAATACCCTCTCTAATATTACCATTTTCAAACAATGATATGTCATCCTAGTGGTAAGACTCTTAATTTGAAATCTCCAAGTCATAGGTTTGATTCTGTTGGGTAATGATAAGTTATCAAGTTTGAATTGAATTATTTATCTTGGGGTGTAGCTATATTACAACTAGTTTATCTATATATTTATGATATATATCTATTATTTGGATGAGAAAATATTTTATATATTTCAAATTAAAAACTCTCAAATTGATTCACTCATAATTGATTTTCCAAGGATAAAGTCTTACAAAGTAGTTGGCCTCTCAACAAAACTCCTAGCCAAAATAATAGTTTCCTTGAAAATGTTTATCTCTTATCCTAAATTTATGATGATAATTATTTATTTACCATGGCAAAGTTCAGCAACTTGGTAGCTTACCTCTTGGACATAAAGCTCCTGTTTAACTATTATGATGAGAGAAAAAAAAATGTGACCAAGAGAGTTTCCCCTTACCATTATGATAATAAAATTATTTGACAAGAAGTACTCTCTAGGACAAGGCTAGATGGCCTCTTGGATAAAATTATTTCAAGGTTCTAACACCCCCTCCCTCTCCCTCATCCTACTTTTGACTCTTTCTTTGTCATTTTGTACATCAACCTATTTTCTTGGTTATCACTTTGTTGTCATTTCTTAAAGTATATAACAATGAGGTGTTAGCCTAGTGTTTTAGGTGTTGGTCTAGTAACCTTAGGTCATAAGTTTGATTCTACTATGTAGCACTAAGTTATAAACTTTTATAAATCTTGGGTATTCCTATGTTTCATTTATTTCAGGTTCCAACACCCCATTCTTTAAAGTACATTTTCTTCTCTTGGATAGCATGTTGTACTTCATCACTCCATCACATATCTCCTTTATGATGTATTTTTTGCTTTTTGATTCACTAAAAATGGCATTTCCAATTTTTTAAATGTAGCCTTTCATGTAGCTTTAAATTAAATTTGCAAAATAGTTTAGATTCTAAGTCTCTTCTTTAAATAATCCTTCTCTGAATAAGATGATGTTTTCTTCCTTTATATTCCACTATTTTATGCATTTAATTTTTTTTATTACGCTACCTTTGAAGCTTTATATAGCTAAATCTATGGCTATTAATTTATCTTTAGTTGTAATGCTCTATTTAAGTATGACTTGAAGTCTTTACAAATGGTCCAATTTCTTTTACACTACAAGAAATAATCAATTTTTATTTTATACATACCACTTTTATATGTGATTCAATATTCTACCTTTTTTTAAAATAGCTATTTGCAATTACTAGGTGATAAGTAAGACAAGCGTAGATATAAATTGTTAATATATTTCATGCTTTATGATTAATTTTTAATGTTAATCTATATCATTTCTTACTTAATGAAATTAACCTTGAGACCTTATGATAAGAATAGGTTGATTAGCAAGGAGGTCCTAGTGTATAATGATAGCAAATATTTCATCTATTTTTGTTTTAAGCTAGTGGTATTTTGTCTTAGATTAGTGTGCAAGTAATTAATATTTGTTAGTAATGGCTATAGGCATATTTTAATAGATATAGCCAACATAATACATTAAAAGAATTATAGGTAATATAACTATAAAACAAGAGAATCAGATGTACCCCAAAGATATAGTCAACATGAAACTTTTGTATAACTTAAGTAAACTTTATAACTTTACACTACCAATTAGAATTGAATATGTACCTTGGGGTTTTTAAATCAAGAATCTTACCATTCAGCTAACACCTCATTATTATCTTGGTAAGCAATGACTAGGTGTCATGACCTAATATTTTGCATACATTTAATTATTTATTTAAAGTTTTCATGTGTATCAATAAATGATTTTTTATTTTATGATTTATATAATATAATTAAATTATTGCTTTATATAAGTGGATACAATCTATTTATTAAATGATTTTTTAAATTTTTGTATCATTTCCACATAGGTGGTACATTGTGATCTTGAAATCGATCATTTTCCCCTAGGTGAGCACACTATACTACTTTTGATAAACTCCATAACACCTTTGGGTCCACTCCTTTTTACTTTTAGCATTAAATTACATAGACACTTTTGTAAGCTTAGGTCCCATATTTGGGAGTACCAAAGCCCTTGCAATGGCCTCCACCAAATAAGAAATAATGATATCCTTAATCTTAATAGTTACATATTCCTAACAATTATTTCAGAGGAGATACATCTCACCAAGGTACCATTTTTCATTGGTAGAAATGGTGGGCTACATTGATGATGCTTGTAGTTTTTAAAGGATCTCCTAAGAAGTGAACTCTAAGAAAGGCCCAAAGCTAAGTTCTTCTAGGATAGAACTTTGGATTTCCTTGGTTCTGATCTTTTCTAGGCTAGCCTGAGTCAATGTGACTTCAAGACTTGGCCTAGGCCTAAGCACTTCATCCTACCTATATTATCCTATTTCTATAGTAGGAATTTTCCTAATAGATTCTACTTAGGGCTCTTCCTTGAGGGATTCGATTGCATGTGTAACCTTTGGTTCTTATTATGGTTATTCACACCCTTATCCACATCCTCCTCTTAGTCAATTTTCTCTTTTTTTGGATGGATCACTTACATGTGAACCTCTTGTAGGTGTCCTTTGTAGTCAAATGAATAATTGATCATTAGTCTTAATCATTATCTTTAGACATTGTTATCCTTAACAATCCTTGGATTTTGGTCTAATTTTGAAAAATTTTGGCTTTAACACTCTTAAGTAATCACAATCTATTATTCTAGATGTCCTAGTGTAGCTAATTTATCATTATTTTAATCATTACTTAGTGTTAACTACCTTGGTCATTCAAGAAATTGGTGAAACACCACCAAATTTAGGCAACAGCACTATAACGGAAAATTTGTCTAAGTGACAACTCAAGGCAAATTTTGTAAGTGTTTGGCCGATGATCCCACTACTAGGGCTATGCTCTAGAGTGTAGCCAACGTAGCATGGAACACAACCAAATTTGCAAAATTTTCCAAGTCTCAAATAGCAGATGCAAAAATTTTTCTAAGAGTCTTGTTACGCTCGCATCCCTCTTGCTATGCTCTCTAGTGTAGCAACACTTCGATGGCCAGTTTACACTAGTGTCAAGCTAGCTTAGCATGGAAGAAGTGTTTGGTAGATCTAACTCCTGAAGCTACCCTTTATCCCACTCTAGAGCATAGTTGACATAGCAAGAACAAGGAATACAATTTTTGCCAAATTTCTCTAAGTGTTTGTGCTACGCTTTGTCCCATCCTACTAAGCTCATGAGCGTAGCAAACATAGTAGCACTAGACTTCAATTTTTGCAAGAATTACCTAACTATTGTGCTATGATCCAAAGCGTAGCTAGCGTAGGAACAAGAAACTACCTTCAAAATCTTCTAGAGCTTAGCACAGGCCTTCATTCCAACTTTATCACTCCTTTAGCAAGAAGGATAAAAAACTTGCACTCTTTTTGTACCTCCCACTATGTCCCAAAATTGTATCTATGCTTGATTCCACTCGAAAGAGGGGAGAACGTAGTCCTAGAGCATAGCCTCCAAATTGCATTATTTTGCACTATTTTTAGGTACATTATGGTCTTGGCACATGCAGTCTTAGTAGTGTAGCTAGTTTGGTAGTCCCTTGGGGTCTAGTGGAGTGTACTAAAGCATAGCACCAATTGTCCCATGAGGAATGTACCAAAGGTTAGTGTAACCGCACCTACCCCTTTGCCACATGGCACTAAATCCACACTTCATGCTAAATCTAAGCCTATAAATACCCCTCCATTCCACACTCTAGGGGTTGGCATTTCATTCTAGTAGTAGACATTAGCATCGCAGAGCATCATTTGGCACTTGAAGCACCTTAAGAACCTCATACACTATAGCATATCAACATCTTGGCAACCCCTTTACAGCCCACTTAGCACTACAGCACATCACAAGCCTACAGGACACCATGGTAGCCAACCTAATAGGCATGGACCTTGCAGTGGATGTTAGTATCCACCTTGGGACACCATGAAGACTCTGGCTATGCTACTACTATAGCTATCTATACCACTACATACCTCTGCAAATCTCATTTGTAATTGCTATGCCCCCATTTGGGGTGGTATCATCCTTTCTTTCTCCCAAACTCCTTTTGATTTTAAGCATTTTCTTTAACGTTCAACATCGTATTTGCAATTTTTTCATTATTTTACATGCTTTTTGCACACTTGCACCATCATTCTCATGTTGTGAGATCTTGCTACACTCAGGCCTATTTAGCCTTGGTATTGCTAAGAATACCATCAATGCTCACATTTTTGGGTAACCATGCTAGCCCCTAGTTTTTCTTGATACCACAATTGCAACTAGCAAAGTCCCTATCTAATCAACAAGATCATCTAGGGTGGTTCACCTCCATTCCCTAGCAAGGCCCTTGTGCAGAGGCGAGGTTAGGCTATGCATCCATGAATCCCTTGGTGTTCCAACCACGAATGTTTTTGGTCATCATAGTTTTTGGTGCTAGATGGAGGACCTACCATCTCCTTATGCATTCAGTGGTAGTCCCACATTCTCTCTGCACCTCCGTTACTAGGTTTGAACTAGCATAGATGTGACATCCCTATGGTTATCTATGATCCAGTTGGTGTAGATTGTTCCTAGTTGTCAGTTCCTCTAGAACCCTGAAGGACAAAACCTAAAGTATATCCCTCGCACTTGGGCCCTAAACTCTATGTGCTAGAAAGAGCATAGCTTGCCCTCAACATAGGAGCGTAGAAAGCTATAGCATAGCAAGTGTAGCACCAGAGTTCGACACTTTTTCTAGTAGTGTTCTCATACTTGGTTATCATTTTTGCATTTCTATACTTAGACATTTTTAGCATTCATTATACTTAATCACTTCTTTTCCTATGTTGCACCTTTTGCATCTTTCCATAGCAACATGAATCCTGAAGAGCCTTGAACCTCTACCTTAGGCACAGTTGTTGTTTGACTTGTCTAGCAAGAATTCACAATCAACATCCTTCGAACCAGGGGGTCCATCTTTGTGGGAAGGCAATCCCTCAGGCTTTGTAACCAATCTCTTGAGCACATGATTCTCGACAAAGAAAAATATAACTTTCATTGTGTGAAGGTCCAAGTAGGCATTCCCTTATACCACCAAGAGTTAGAGGCAAAGTAAGGTTATGATCTCATACATAAAAACTAGAGGGAGTACTTCCCTACCCCTAATGATCTAATCCCCCTCATCAAGACCTTTCAGTGGATGCTCAACCAACTTATTTGATTGAGTGGGTTGAATGAACACAATG
Organism: Gnetum montanum; assembly: GCA_015680685.1. Lineage (NCBI taxonomy): Eukaryota > Viridiplantae > Streptophyta > Gnetopsida > Gnetales > Gnetaceae > Gnetum > Gnetum montanum. Next base: position 119,888 of record MNCI01000535.1, on the reverse strand, counting down.
CAACAATTGACTATGAGAAACCTCTATAAGATGGGCAAGAGGAATTTAAGGCTCACCTAGAAAATGAGAATACCTTTTATGTTTCTTTCCTAATGTCAACCTCTAATGTTGTTCCTTTGTAGCCTCAATCGTCTACCTTCTTTAAGGCAGAAACATCTCCATTATCACCACCTAGACTAATGCCCATTGTGGCAATCCATCAAGTGCATACACAATAGGATGCAAGACCATTTATTACCTTACCCTTTGTGGTTTTGGCATAGTCTGTGTGATCCTCTATGCCAACATTCATGATGCCAACTCAACCCTACGTGTATACAGTGCCAACTTCCTAGCCCTATGTAGGTTAGGTGTCGTATGTTCCACTTATCTCTATGGCACCCCCTATGATAGCCCAAGCCATAACCATGTGGTGGCGGCCTACCTCTGTGCCTGGGCACAACACAAAAAATAGTAGCATGCATAATAGCCTTTATAGCACTACACTCAAGAAGCATCCTACATGTTTGCATAGCCTATGATAGGTCCATGGACCACACCAACAACACAACAGGTTGCACAACCAACATAGCCAACCACACCCACACTAAGCCTAGATCAAGCATTCCAACTCATTTAGACACTCACTGAAGAGGTCAAATAGCTTAAGGCCACCTCTTCTAATATGGTCTAGGTGATGAACTTCTACTAAGATGATCCCATTAGTCCCATTGTCCCATCGTTGACCTTACCTTCTAGTATTCAACTTCCCCAGTTCACCAAATATGATGGTGAAGGGAACCCCCATACCAATCTAGTGACCCTCCAATCTAAGTGCCTTTTGTTGCAAGCATGACCATATGCAATCATTCATGTGTTTGACATGTCCCTAATTGGTAAGGTGCTAGACTAGTATCGCATGCTCCCTAGGACCTCCATATCTTCGTTGGAGGATTTACTTAGCCAATTTATCACTTACTTCAAGTAAAACTTGAAGCCTGAGGCAACCCTAGACTAACTCATGCAGATCAAGTAGGGCCACTTAGATCCCATTCAAAAGTTTATCCAACAATGGAGCACTACACTTAATGAAATCCGTGAGCCTATAGCGAAAGCTCACCTATTGGCCATTTTCAAAGGTTTAGTAAATGACTTCATTAATTCAAAATTGTACTATCTTTCCCTATACTCCTTGAGCCAAGCATTTTCTCAAATGAAGAGAATTTAGGATGTAGTGGAAGCTAGTAAGGATCTAGCCTATGTGGCCTACAAAAATGCACATGTGAAAAAAGACAAGGATAAGGGCAAGGCAACAATAACCCTTGTAGTAGTGGATAATGAGGCCAAGTCGAACAATACCAAACCAAGGGCCAAGGCAACCAAGTTCCTAGCCAACAACAAGGAAACTGGCTCTAGCACGATGGTGACCAACTAACCTGCATCATTAGTGGCCATGGGGCAAGCTACCCCAAGGCCAAACTTTGAGCATAAGGACTACTCAATGTATACATTTTTTCCCATCAAACCATTGGAACTATTGGGTCAACTGCTTAATGCTGGGCGCATCTAGTATAAGCAAATGTCTGAAGATGCTTGCAAGCATCATGATCCATGATCACTACTGTGAGCTCCTCGGAAACCCATTAGTAGCCACACCAAATAAGCCTCCAATCCCAAAACACTTCAAGTTGGACCAGTTCTGCCATTATCATCAATTGCTTGGCCATGACATGGACTTCTACATGGCCTTATGGGATGAAATACAATGGATGATTGACTAAGGCCAAGTGGTTCTTAATTCAACAAACCTAGTTTGACCAAAAAATCAATCAATGAAGGTCTAAAAAGACCCTCTCAATGCAAGTGGTACAGCCTATGTCATCAATGGCATCAGCATTAATGACAATGTAGGATTATCAGAAGAGCCATTTGTGGGTCGTGTCCCCTCTGATAACATTGGGGCCTCTTTGGTGTCAACCAATCCAAGGATCCCTTTTATCATTAAAGCACCACCTTGGGCACCCATGACAGCCTTTGTGGTTAGGACCCCATAGCATGTTGTAGCAACTACAACCCAAACACCCTTTTTTGAAAGGATGCTGCAATGTATGGACCCCTCGTTAATTCCAATGGTGGGGACTGCAATAAGCCCTACTTTCCCAAGGCCTCATCCTGCATACAACAGTAGGTAGTCGAGGTGGTAGCCTAGGAGGCCAAATGAGCACCTCATTAACCAAACGATGAGGGAATGTATGGAATTAGGTTCACATAAGCTTGTCCCCTTGTTTGCTATTCCTATGGCCACATCAGCCGAAGCCACTACAACAAGCAATCAACAATCAAGCATTGAGGCTCATAGGCAAGCAAAACAAAACAATCCTAAATCTCCTTCCCAAGAGATTCATCTTTTGGACCTCATGAAGGATATGAAGGCTAACAAGGAAATTGACGATGGCATGAATTTTCTAGACGTGTTGGCACAAGTCAAGTAGGCTCTTAAACAAACAAATACAACCTTGAGCCTATACAACTTGATGATGACCTCCTCCTCTCATTGCAAAGCACTAGTTTTCATGTTGGCCTTCATTCCTATCAAGGAGGACATCCCAGTAGATGAACAAGCCATCCATGCTATGATGCATCCTCCTTCGCCTCAGGAATCAAGTCCAACACATCTAGTGTTTCATGATGAGGCAATCAAGGTAGACCCTGAAAAGGGCCAAGTTACCATTTCATCAATGTTTATAACTATCCATGTAGGGTAATGCAAGATTTGTAGGATACATGTTGATGACAAGATGATGACCAACTTCATCCCATTCCTAGTCATTAACAAACTCGGTCTAGCTGACTAGATCCAGGCCATAAAGATTGATGAGCAGCAAGGTATCCCTACGCTCAACCATATGAATATGAGCATTATGCATGATCCAATCAAACTCCAAGGACTAAGTTCTTATGCACTTTCACAAAATAAGAATGGGTTAGGTGATCATTATCTTTCCAAGCTTATTCATATGGCACAATTGTATGGTTACGTAAACTTGAAGTATATGATTTTTATGCTTTTTATGTTTTATGTCCTGGTGCTAAAGAGGGGAGAAGTGAATTAATTAAATAACTAATTTAAATTAACTAATCAGCTAGGTCCTAACTAGTCCTAACACTAGCATCCATTTCCACTTTCTGTACACATCCTAAATGAGTGCAACACTACTGGGATTACCAAACGCTAATCATTACTAGGTTACCAAGTGTTCCACGCATGCTCAAAGTGGTCGCACTAAGTGTTCTTACTTGTGAAAATTAACAAATCAATAAAAATAACATTAATTAACTAATGAAAGCATTAAATAACTGTAAATAGCATTAAGGGTGAGAGATAAGCTATTTTGAATGATGCAAGGTTTATCACAAAGTTTGTTTTTATTTCTGGACATAAGGAATGCTTAGGTACATAATGCTCAAATAAAGATTTGTTCGCTTTATGACTCCTACTTTGGGCACTCATAAATAATTCTAACTCTAAGAGGGAGAAACTGCAAGAGTTTGGGTAAGGGACTAAGAACTAATTACAAAACCAAGTGCACCCACCTCTTATTTATAGGCAATGAGATAGGTCCCGATATTGGATGTCTGATATCACTTGGCAAGATGTGATATCATGGCCCTAATATCATAGCTCATCATACCCCCACAATTGAATGAAAACTCATCCTTGATTTCCTTACAAAATATTGGAAAGGTATGGGATTATTGACTGAATTAAAACTGACGATGACATGGGATGATAGACTCAAAGTGCCCGGGGAATGAATCAACAAATATATTATAGCATTGGTTTTTCATGTCCATTGTGGTGAACAATGTACATAGATGACATCCAAACTCTCATTTGACAACTTGAAGAGAGAGAGAGAGAGAGAGAGAAAATGAGGTGCATTGCTACCGATGTTGAAACTATGCACACTATTGTTCATCCATAGCCACATGTCCAAACTTGTTCCTTGTGTAAATGCTCTAGCTCCAGTCCATCATGAGTGCTTCCTCTTATCCCAATCCATTATTCATGTAATCACCATCTACACACACAACACACTCATGGATTAGCAAGGGTAGATAAAACCTAATGCAACTAATACCCTGCCTCAATATAAAGCACATTGGCTAGGTTGTGGGTATGGCAGATACTCGGTTAGAGGTTTATGACTGATAACTACCCAAGGTGTAGGGGTAAGATAATTATGTAATGGAAAACTTTATGATAGGGCCCCCATGACTAAGAGCAAACCTTTGGTAGCAATAGGGTGGAAATATTTAAAGAATAAGAAAGAGAAATAACAATAGTGAAGCCAATAAAACAAAAGCAAAAATGGATGTTATTGATGGGGTGATTGAGAAATAGTTGATTGTGAGAAATGTTGAAGGAAAAGATCTTAACAATTGCACCAAAAAGGAATGCCAGTGGATCCTCCCCAAAGTAGGCTCATGCCCTGAATTCCCTAACAAACCTACAAACTGAAGAGTCCATAGGCTCTTGGAATGACATATGAAAACAAAGGTTAAGGACTTACCCACAAGAGTTTTACCGAAGACTAATAATGCATCACCCAAGATATAGACTCGTCATAAAAATGGCAATGAGGTGGAATGTGGAAAGCAATATGGAAAGAGAGGAGAGAATGGGATGGAGTCTCAAAATTAAGGTGGTGTAAAGTCCCTTGTGTAATATGTGGTTAAGGTGACTTAATAAAATTCTGTCCAAATCTAGATTCAACTATCCACATCCAATGACCATGCATCAACACACTTGACCAACGCATCTTCTAAAGTAACAAGAATGCATCCACAAAGCTTTCACCATCCCAACAAGATAAGAAGCAAGAAGTGAGAAAGGACCTTAGTTAGAGGGAACCTTCAGGCATGGGTAACATGTCTTTCCAATGCCATAACCAGTGCTTGTACCCTATGTTTCTTTATTATTATGTCTAAGGGGTGTGCTTTGGATTCTCAATAGTTTTTTTTTTCTTTTATTTTTTTTAATGTGAGAACCACAACATGCAAAGACTTATTTAATTTAGTCAGCTCCTTGATATTTGATCAAGAGTGGGATGGCGGAAAACCTATGAAAAAAATCTAAGTACCTAAGAGAATAGCTAGAACAAATGCATCAAATCCCCTTGAGGTCACATCCTTTTCTATCCATTTGAATCTTTTCTTGGTTTGAAAAGTACTAAGGCATCAATTCATTAATAATTTTACTTAGAAAAGGGATAGTACATTTCCAAAACAAGGAAGACCATAGAATCATTGCCTATTTTATCAAAAGAAACCATATCTTAGCATCAACATTGAAAGTCAAAGGTAAAAATCAAACATTAGCAATTAACACTTATTATAATACAACCCACCATTGTGAGCAGTTGTTATGTGACGAATAAGAATAAATCAAACAAAGAAATAGTAAAAATGTTAATGATGGTGTAAAACAAAAATAAGTAAAGATGAAAAATGTGTAAAAAAAAACAAAAAAAGGCAAAGGAACTGAGGGCTTAGAATGGTTAGCATTGGTGGCCATCTCCCCCATGACTAAATTGGAAAGAGTTCCAAAATAATGGGCAAGGTTGTTCACCAACAAAGGTAGTATTAGTACTAGTTTTTTTAGGCTCATGGAAGGGTTTGGTTTGTTGGATGTTAACCAATAACTCCTTATTTGGGCTTTAAGATTTGTAGATCATCATGGCCCCTAAAGAAAAAGTTTCATGAATGATATAAGGTCCTTCCCATAGCGTTTGAATTTAGTTCGTTGTGGTACATGTGTGGGATTCCAATAAAGAACCTTATCTCCCAATTGGTATTTGAATTCCTAATCCTTAGGTCATGACATTGTTTGTTAAAGGACTTGTGCAATTCATTAGACGATAGGGTGGCTAGTTAATTCTCATCTAGCAACTTAAGGTTCATTAACCGTTCTTTTTGTGCTAGATTGAGGTCAAGGTTAAGGTCACATGGCTTGGATACTATATGGAGCTCAGCTTGAATAGGAAGCATCAAAATTTTACTGTACACTAACTCATATGGAGAGTATCCTATAGAGAGTTTCCATGTGGAGCGGTATGCCTAGATATCATCATTTAGTTTGGTGCTCCAGTCTCACCTATACTTGCTAATGGTTCATGTCAATATTTTTGTGATCTCCCTATTGGTGACCTCGGCTTGACCATTCGCTTGAGGATGATATGATGTAGTTAGTTTATGCTCAACTCCTAAGTGTTGCATTAACTTTCGAAAAGTCACACCTGTGAAATGTGTACCATTGTTAGAAATAAGTGCACGAGGCATGCCAAATTTGTTTATGATTTTTTGTTGAACAAATAGTGTAGTGGTAGATGATGTATAGTTTGTAACAGTGGTTGCTTTTTCCACTTGATAAAATAGTCAAAAACAACAATAATGTGGGATTTTCCATTAGACATCGGTGTAATAGGCCTCATAAAATCAATACCCCATATGTCAAAGGGTTCTAAACGTTGAATCCATTGTTGTAGACCCTCCATTTTAGCAGTCATTCTCCCATTACGTTGGCAACGCTCACAAGATTGGACAAAATGATGAGCATCCTAGAACAATGTAGGCCAATAATATCCTACAAGAAATATTTTCATGGCTATTCTTCTCCTAGCGTAATGACCCCCATAAGGACCCTCATGAGTTTCTTGGAGAACTCAAAATTGATCTACATTGGGAACACACCATCGGACCAAACCATTAGAACACACCTTATAAAGGTGCCCATTGATTTCCATGAAATATTTGGCTCAGTGAAGAAACTATTGTTTCTTTTTAACGTCTAACCCATGTGGTGTTTCTTGTGTCAGCAGATAAGTGAGAATGCTACTATACCAATTTGTATGAGTGGGTAAGTGATTGTTTATCACACCTACAAAGATAAGTTCATCAAAGAAATGGTCAAAAATTGGATATTCATCCTCTTTGTTGTCCCATTGTAACCGAGATAAATGATCAGCAACAACATTCTCGATGCCTTTACGATCGATCATCGTAAGATCGAACTCTTGTAAGATCATGAGCCATCGTATGATGTGAGGGCTTACCATTGGTTTATTCATTAGGAACTGAATTGCACTATGATCCATATGTACAAATATCTTATAGCCCAATACATAGTGACTAAATTTTTCTAGTGTAAACAACATAGCCATTAACTCTTTTTCCGTTATGGTATAATTGAGTTGTGCACCAACGATACTTTGACTTGCATAGTGGATGTAATAGGGTCATTTTTTGTCATCTAACTGTGTAAGTACAGCTCCTAAGGTAAAGTTGGACGCATCATTCATTATGTGGAATTGTTTGGACCAGTTAGGAGCTTGTAAAATAGGTGTTTCTAGAAGCTTCTATTTTAAGGTTTGGAAGGCTAGCTCACATTCCTTGGTCCATTCAAAAGGTACGTCCTTCTTTGTTAGTGCTACCAAAGGTTTTTCTATCCTTGAAAAGTTCTCAATGAAGCATCTATAATAGCTAGTATGTCCAAGGAATGATCAAATGTCTTTTAAAGTTTCAGGTTACTAAGTGATTCCTTGGATGACCTTAATCTTTTTAGGATCTACTTTTATCCATGTTTGTGAAATATTGTGCCCTAATACAATGCCTTCTAGGACCATTATATGGATTTTTTGCCAGTTGAGCCTTAAGTTGATTTCTACGCATCATTTCAGTACTTGCTCTAACTGGTCCAATGCTTGTTCGAAGTTTGCTCCATAGGTGGAGAAATCGTCCATAAAGACCTCCACACCATTTCATATTTGCTACTGAAAGATACTTAGAACCAAACATTGAAATTTTTCTGGGGCATTGCACAAGCCAAATGGCATCTACTTATATGCAAATGTTCCCCAAGGACTTGTGAACATAATATTGACTTGGTCTTCTAGTGCTATTTGGATTTGATTGTATCCACTGTAGCCATCTAGAAAACTATAGTAGTAATAACCTGCAATGGTATCTAAGACTTGGTCAACGAATGACAATGGGAAGTGGTCTTCGAATGTTTCCATGTTTAGTAGCCTAAAGTCTATACACATCCTCCATTTACCTCTTTTTTTAGGCACAATGACTAATGGACTAACCCATTCACTATCAGTAATGGGATAGATGAACCCAACTTTTAGAAGTTGTTCAATTTCTTCTTTAACCACTTACTTAAGCTTTGGGTTCAGTCACCTCTATGGTTGTCATTGAGGTTTCATGGAGGGGTCAGTGTAAATTCTATGTTGGCATATCCTAGGATGTATTCCAGTTAATTTGGGATATGACCAAGCAAAGGCCTTCAACCATTTGTTTACCATTTTCAACAATCTTTCATTTTGTTGAGGGGTGAGCTTAGCATTAATGATTACCAATTTTTCATTTTTGAGAAATGTATACTTCATACTAGTGGGCAACATTTTTAACTCGAGGGTCTTTTTCTTGAACTCATCAGGGATTTCCAACTTCCCCTAGTTGATATTTTCAATGTCAAGACTTGGAAGTTGGTGATGGACTTGCTCTAATGTATCTATGCTATCAATGTAGGTGCAAGGCAAGCTCTCAATTGGTTCCATGCATATAGCTAAATCATTCTCTAGGTTAACTGACAGCCACTAGGTGCCTTCCTATCTTGTGGCTGCTGCATATAGGCATCTTTGTATGTTAGTTATTAGTGCACACTGGTTGCATGTAGGCAATGTTAAATGTTGTACAAACCAGGACTTCTGCACGCAATTACACCTCATGTCACCATATGCAATGCATGGAACTTTTTTCTTCTTAATCTTTCCAAATGTATTTTCCTTTCATATTTCTAGGAAAAGATCATGTATTCCTAGGCGTGTGTCAATTGTGCTTAGCCATGCTCTTCTCATTATGATTGAAAAGTCCCCCTTATAGTTGTTAACTTGAATCATTAGGAAATCAGCTAGATATGACCATCCACAAACAGTGGTAACAATGTCCTCCACTATTCATAATGGGACAACGATGGACTAGTCGACCAACTCTAAACGTATGTTACTCCTTTTTAGTGGAGGCAGCTTCCAGGCTTTGGACATTTCTTGAAAGATTAAGTTAACACCAGAACCTGAATCCAAAAGAGCTTTGCAAGATTTGTTCCCAGTGATTTGCAAATATATAAGAGGACTTTTAGGATCAAATAATTTCCTAAGAAGATAGCCAGCTTTAATCGAATTAGTAATTGCATGAGTCAACATGACCATGTGTGTTAAGTGCAGTATTTGGTTTGAAGGAAGCTTCAAAGATTCAAATGGTGGTGAGGCGTTTGGATAATTTTCCTCTTGTGGTTGCAAGGACTTAGTTGGACTATTGGCTCTAAAGAAAGGTCTCTTCTTTATGCGATTGTCTGAACCAATAGTAGGTTGAGTGTTGACAACCCTTATAGCATTACGTTGCTATGGCTAGGCAAGGAACACACCCTGCATAGCTGGAGTAGGTGGTAATGGAGCTAAGGGTGGAAGAGGTGTAGTCAGCTAAGAAGGATACTACATTTGTGGAACCTATCCTGTAGGAGAAGGAGTTCTATAGTACTCATGGGTTTGGTAGTAAGACTAAGAAGTAATGTAACTAGTAGAATCACGTGGAAATATTGGCTACTACATGTAGTATCCATATGGGTCAGGTTGATGGTAAGGGTATTGTTGACATGGTGGTGGCATTCCCCATGATTGTGGGTGTTTCCACTGTTGATACTGTTCATTTGGTTGTGGTGGAGTTCCACTTGGATAATACATCAAGGGTTGGTGGAACTATCTTGGGCTACCTTGATGATAAGGTAACCTTCAGGGTGTTTGCCATCTGTTTAATCATGGGTTTAGTGCATACACCCTAAACTCCTACAGATGTGAGATTACTGGGCAACATCCCTTAGGATAGTCATATTGACATATCTCACATTCACCATCATTATCTATATATGAATACACAACCTCTTTAATGATGGCAGCTTTTCCCTTACCTTTGTTATGTGCATATTCAATTTCTTTCCTTTTTCTCCTTTCTTGGTCACTACCTAGTTCCCTAGACTCCTCTACTATTTTGAGAATAATTTAAAATTTATTATCTAGGGAGTCCCACATTTGGTCTAGCTTTGTCGATACTTTTGATGCAAGTTTTTGAATGGGCAAAGTTTTCCTATTCACCATCTCTTTAATTGGTGACTCTTCTTCATCCTCACAAAATCTAATTCCCTTCTTTCAAAGGGAAGGATCTCTATTGTATTCCTCTGCACTCTCTCTTTTCCTTAACTCTCCTTCCTCCTTGGCAACTTTCTCCAACAATATTTGTACTTGATGGGCTCTAAGCTTGGATAGTCTTCCTCAGGCATAAGCCCCAAGGGTTCTTTGTGTTTTGTGCCTAAGTCCATCTACAAGATGACGTATTTGTTTCCTCTGCAAGTAACAATGGCTAGGGAAACGATGTAATAATGCATACTATTAGCCCATTTTAGCATCCAAGGGTTCATGTCCTCCTTGTTTCCATCCTTGGATTTGCTTTCATAGGTTGGACAATTGGAAGTATGTTTGATACTTATCATTAAATAGTTCTAACATGGTACTTCATTGGCAAATGGATTCCATTTCTAAGGATCGATACCAGCTTTCTGCTTCCTTGATCAGTGTCCATGAAAACAACTTGAGTTTTTGCCACTCATTTTCTATGTTTTGCAAGGCACATGCATCATGAAATTCTTGCAAATGATTTTAAGGATCAACATTATATCCCCCTTCAAATTTTTGGATATTTTTCATGTCTAATCTCTTAATCCTGCTATCTTTTTGGTGCCTTGTAGGGCTTTTAATAGCCTCAGTTATATCTAGCATACTTTAGGTAGCGAGTAGGGGTTCATTGTGATCGTGTTTTCTATGGCATCTATGATGCCTATGTTGTTCCCTAATCTCCCTCCTTTTGCTATGTGTTTCTCTAGAATGCCCTCATTCCCTTTCTTGACTGTTTTATCTATTATTCCTATTTCGCCTACCATTCTCCTCAGGGTCTTTCCCTCTATGACTACATTCAAATCTCAAAGAAGAGGAGGAAGGAGATGATGAAGGTGAAGAGGAAGGAGGATCATCACCATGATGGTGCCTCCTACCTTCTCTTCAATGGTCATGGCCTTGATCACGGTTATGATTATAATGTCCATCTTTGTCATGTGTTTGTGTTCCTTTCTCAGACTCTTTGTGTCCATTTGTATCAAAACCTAAGTTATGAATGGTTGAGTGAAAATTCTGATACACAACTCCTTGACCGAAGTCAATGAGACGAACATCGTTATGCGGAAAACCTCCCGAGGTAGGTTCACCACCCTTATTTTCACTTAGGACATACAAGATGTCATGAGACCACTTCTCCTTCATAGATTTATGATGTCTCTCCTATTGTAAGTCCCTTTGACATTGTGCCTCCATGGGTTGATAATCTCTTGAATCTTGTTCATGCACAATGTACTTCGACTGTAAGTGCTACATACCAATTCGTGTGAGAGCACAAAGAAGCATGCTTGGGATTGAGTGATTGGGTGGTAACATTATGTTACCCTCTAAATCATGCCATTGCAATTGTTCATCCTAATGGAGAATAAAGGTAAATTCTGGTACATACTCATTGATATGAGCATATACCAAGTGAAACTATTGGGGCACTGGTGGATCATCATCATGTGGACTATGCCTCCGATTGTTCATTGTGTCAAACCTAGGCAGTGAAACACTCTCATAAGAAGAAGGAGACATGACTAATATTCAATGTATGACACTTTTCTCTTCTCTTTTCTTATAATTTTAAGATAACCAACCCTAAGGGTTCTTTCCAATGATGGGAATATTCCTAAGTTCTAATTAGCACACAAACAATAAATTCCCTAGCAACGACACCAATGATGAGTGGTAAGGTACCCCTACACTCAACCATATGAATATGAGTGTTACATGTGATTTGGTTGAACTCCAAGGACTAAGTGCTTATGTGCCTTCATAGAACAAAGATGGATTAGGTGATTGTTGTCTTCCCAAGCTTAATCGTATAGCACGATTGTATGGTTAAGTAAACTTGAGGTATATGATTTATATGCTTTTTATGTTTTATGTCTTGGTGCTAAAGAGGGGAGAAGCGAATTAATTGAATAACTAATTTAAATTAACTAATTAGCTAGGTCCTAACTATTCCTAACACCAACATTTTTTCCCACTTTCTGTACACATCTTGAACTAGTGCAACACTACTAGGATTACCAAATGTTAATCATTACAAGGTTACCAAGTGTTCCATGCATGCTTGAAGTGGTCGTACTGAGTGTGCTTACTTGTGAAAATTTAAAAATCAATAAAAGCAACATTAATTAACTAATGAAAGCATTAAAGAACTATAAATATCATTAAGGGTGAGAGATAAGCTATTCTGAATGTTGTAAGATTTATCACAAAGTTCGTCTTTATTTTTGAACACAAGGTGTGCTCAAGTACACAATGCTTGAATAAAGATTTGTTTGCTTTATGACTCCTACTGTGGGAACTTAGAAATAATTCTAACTCTAAGAGGGAGAAACTACAAGAGTTTGGGTAAGGGATTAAGAACCAATTTCCAAACCAAGTGCACCCGCCTCTTATTTATAGGCAACGAGATAGGTCCCAATATCGGATGTCCAATATCGCTTGGCAAGATCCAATATCATGGACCTAATATCACAGATGTGATATTGCAGTCCCAATATTGTAGCTCATCAAAGACAACATGCCTCAAGTCCATTAATGGGTCATGCATTTTCATGAAGGGAATAGTCATAATAGCCTTTGTGATAGGGTATCGATTCCCCAATACGACCGAATTCATTATCATCAAGGAGATGTCTAAATTTAACTTGATTTTTGGAAGTCCTTGGCTAGCCCAATTGTCAGCCATCTCCTCACCCATTCATCAAAAAATCCACCTTCCATACAAGGGTGGAGAAGTGATCATATATGGTGACAACTTGATCCCACCAACCATCAACAACGTTGATGCAAACCAAGGGTCAAAGGTAAAGTTCCTTGATGATATACTACCCGTGGAGGACAAGAGTCAACCTTGTCTAGTAGATCCACCTAAAGAGCCAAAAGAGGCTAGTACCCTCCCCAAGGAGGCTTTATGGGTAGAATTGCCCTTTAGCATCAATGATGAAGGTATAGATGAATACCGCCTCATGTTACCTAGGCCCTATGCACTTCCTAACCCACATCAGGTCAGGAAGCAACTACATGGCTAAGCTACTCCCTTAGCATAACATGTGTTAGGTGCTTTCTTGCCCTCAATTTTTTACATGCTCCATTAGTCCCATTATTTTGTTGCTTTCATAGTTATGTTCTGCATCATTGCTTATGGTTTGCATTATTCACTTTATTATGCATTTATCTCATTTACTTACACATTTTCATTTAGTCTTTTATGCATTAACAAAACATTAAAAACACATAAAAATTATAAAACTAAAATTGCAAAAAAAAAATGAGGGGGGGAGGAGGGCGTGTGGCACTCAAGAAGGCCTTAAGCTAGCAGGCAGCCTAAAAAAGCCTTAAACTAATGCATGGCCTAAAAAGGCCTCAAACTAGCCCATGGCCCAAAAAGGCCTTAAACTAATGCATGACACAAAAAGGCCTTAAAATAGCCCATGGCCTAGAAAGGCCTTAAACTAATGCATGGCCCAAATAGACCTTAAACTAGCCCATGGCCCGCAAAGGCCTTAAACTAGTGCATGGCCCACCATAGCCTAAAATTGGTAACCCATCTTGCACCACTATGGCCCACAAAGGCCTAGAACTAGTGCATAGCCCACCATGACGTAAAATTTGCAATTTGTCTCACATCGCTATGGCCCAAAAAGGCCTTAAACTAGCATATAGCTCACCATGGCCTAAAATTGGCACCTCGTGGTCCACCATGGCCCAAAATTAGCAATTGTTTCCTTTTAATCATAGCCCAAAATGGCCTTAAACTAGTAATCGCCATAGCTTGAAATGACCTTAAACTAGCAATGGCCCTTTTGCCATGGCCTTAAACTAGCATGAGGCCCACAAGGGGCCTATTCACATGAGCTATTACATTATCTACATTAAATAGTTAGCAAAATAACACAAATTTTCACCTACAATTCTCATCACAGAAAACAAAAAGCTTATTATATCTCTATTAGTAAGAGTACATAGCATGACCATGTAACAAAAATGGTTGAAGTGCAAAATTACCCAACAATAGGGCTACATTGATTTAGCTCAGCTAGTGGTTTCTAGTGGGAGTTGAGGTTCCTCCTCCTCCTCCTCTGCTACTCCACTAGGGCCTACGCTTTTGCCTAGTGCCTATCTCAAAATAATGCAAAATAACAAATTAATCAGAAAGTGTAAAACTACAATACAAGAGTAACATGTAAAGCTGACACATAAAAAAGCATAAAAGAAAAAAGTGAAACTAAATCAAGAGGGTCCTACATTGAACTTTTGAGGTAATCTATCAAGGCCCTTCTCCAAGCATAAGAGGATCTCAACCTCTGATAACGGTGTCCAGTCCTTGTGGCCAAATTCAACATCTGCAAGGATCTTGTCCTCATTCACAGTTGGTGGACACTTGCCTATACTATCATAGGAATATGGTGATTGTGACCTCCCCAGATGTGCCTTTTTCATAACTAAATATGACTCCTCAATCCCCTCTAGAGGGTCTTGCACATGAGTGGTAGCAAATAAATGCTTGATGGCTTGGACAACTGCTCATGATCCTGCATAATCCAACATCCACTATCCTTGATCACCAAGAACTCTGCTAGCCTTTGTAGATAGGATACAAAAAATGTGAAGTGAAAGTGAGATCTTGCATGAATGTTGTGGTGAAGCTTGATGATCTCTACTTGTAACTTAGTAGTGATAGAAGAGGCCTAGTTAAACCTAGTTCCCTCCTCCATAACCTCCCGCATCACTCACACTTGCTCCATTCCAAGGACCTTTCCTTTGGAGAGCAACTTAGGAAAGACACAAACACAAAAAAGAGGGTAAAGCCTTCAAACCTTAGGCACATGCATGTTCCCAACCATGATGCCTTTATGAGAGCGAGTGGTCCCCAGCCACTCCTCAATCTTCTCTTTATGGTCCATCTCTCGGCTGGGCTTGTTAATGATTGATGGGCCCTTAGAGGAAAGACCAAAGAAGTCAACAGAGAAGGCATCGTTGAGGTCCAAGACTACCCTCACTCCATGCATGTGAGTAACAAAGCAGCAAGCATCATGGCTAAAGGAGTCAACAATGTTCACCATCTCAACCACTAGTGTGCTTGGGCTAAGGGCTAGGAAAAGGTCCATCAACCCAACATGCGTAAGCTGACCAGTCAAAGCCTCTGAGACTTGATAGCACAACCACTCCTATGCCCCCTCTACCTCACCATACTTCATAATGAGGGTGGCCTCATTACGACTAATGGCAACCAGTGTTACTTCTCCTAAAGCAATGATAACTATAACATAGGCAAATGCAATGTTCGCACTATGCAATCAACCCATGCATGAGAACAAGTAATAAGAGCCAATCCAACATAAAAAAATAATCACATGGAATAAATGACATGTGTGCTGCAAGTGATGGCATAATAAGCCCTCAGAAGATGGGCTTCCCACTAGCCCATCCCTCATCGAGCCAATTGTAGATTTGGCATCACTCGAATGCCTTCAAGTATTGGGTGGGGTAGTTCTCTAAGTCCTCTTCCACCTATTCAATAACTACCTTCCAAAAGCTTGGACTAAAGGAAAATACCTCTAGCATGGTATGGATCAAAGTAAGAGCCCTTATTTCATTATGGAGTCCTTCATCATCAACTTTAAATTTGGCATTAGGCATCTGTAGTTAGCAGTTAGCAAATCTAGCATGGCTAATGAGAGTGAGATATAACAAAAATCAATAGAACTTGCCCCCAGCAAAATATATAATCTTAGGTGGATTCTAGAAGACTGTATGCATGTGCATGGTAATGAAAAGGGTATTGCTCTTGTTATAACAAGAGAACTCCAGCATGCTCCAGATCTTGGCTAAGGGATGAATGCTCCTAGGGCCTAGTCTTAGGCCACTTGCTTGATCACCACTAATCATGGGGTCATCGAAGATGAATCGTATGATGTCCTAATTTTTCCTAGTCAACAATGTCTCAGTGATGGCACTTATAGCTTCCACTGCCAAGTGTGACCACATGATCACACTAAAGTGTTGTAGTAGTTAAGCTAGGAATTCACTTACTCCTAGCCGAAACCACACTGCCTAATGGTCCAACCTCATGTCAAGTGTAGGCGTGTTGGATATGGGCTAGCTGATGTAAGATAGGATGTCGATGAGCTCCACAACCACTAAGATAGGTTTCAGGAGCACCTTGCAACCACAAAACAACAAATGAATGTAGTGTTAGCACATAATAGATTACATTTTGACATAAAATATTTGCTTAGCAAAATTAGCAAATCAAGCTTACAATAACGTAACTTAGAAATATATCCTTAGGGCCCCCCATGGGGCCCCATTAGCATAGGATGTCAATACCTATTAAACGTGCCTGGTGCTCATTGGGGTATAGTACTATGTTTCAGTTTACACTTGCATGATTAACTTTGTCCTGTTTTGCATGTTTTGATGGTTCTGCACCATCAATTTGCAAATTTGGCATTTTGGCAAGCTTTGGTACATTTTCCATTTTTGTTTCATATGGCATATTAGCATTTAGCATTTTGTTACAACTTGGCATTTGTTTTACCTTTTGCATTTAGTAGAACCTTTGAATTTCTCTAACTTTGGGTGAGGTGGTCCTTAATGCTTGAAATAATTCTAACTTTGGGTTGTTCCAAAAACATGATCCATGCAAAAAAAAAAAAAAACCAATTGTTGAGAGAGTAGCACCTCAATGCACTCGAATCGGCCAAAGTGTTGGCTACACTTCCTACAAAGCATAACATCCAAGGCACAATTTTGCAAAGAGTAAGACGTCATTTTGTCCCTTTTTGCCATGCCATCATGTGTTGATGGCACATGCCAAGGCATGTGCTAAGGCCATGGCCTTAGTGTTCCCCTTAGCCCCATCTACCCTCTTGTTGTGGCCACCATCCCCATGGCTACACCATTGGCCCTCTCCCCACTCTAGTAGCTATCCCTATGCATTTCTTGTATGCACCACGACCCTCATGAATCTCTGTCCCTTGCAATGCCTTGCCCCAATCCCCTTGTTGCTTCACCCATTCACATGCTACACTCAACTACACAAATAGAATCATGACAAAGAATGGACCCTTTTCCACACACATCGTTGTGCCTAGCCCATACCGCCAATAGTCATTACCCAAGCCCCAGGGTCCCTCGCCCTATGGAGCTATGCACAAAGTAGTTGTGTCCATGAAAATGGGGGAATAAAATCCCCATTCTCTCCTTGCTCCCTCGTCCTATGCACTAAAACCCTCTCAAATCTCATCAATCACGTATTGTCCTTAGATGTGGTTAACCAAAAGAAAAGAAAAAAAATTGCAGACTCATAACTCATATATGCATTTTCTCTTCTTGGTCACTATTATCAAGGTGGCCAAGGTGGCAACAGTCCTTGCCAAGGTAGGCCACCCCATGACCCAAACCCCAATGCAAGAAAGAAAAGACAACACAAGAAAAAATGGTACAAAAGGGACAAGCGTAGCTAGCATACCTGGTAGTCAGCAGCACTCTCCTCTCCTCCACCTGCACCTATGGCAAGTGTTCTAGGCCTCACTTTCCCTCTTTCACATTGGCAAGTCCAAGGTGTTGACAGTCGCTACTGTGCATCATCTTGGTGCTACACTCTGGTCACTACACTTCACTTACTATGCTTTGGCTATCACTTCAAAAATGCACTATGCTCTCTAAATCCTCATTTACACGTTGAAAAGTGGCAGTTTACCTTGGTAAATCATGCATATATACCCCTCCTAAGGTAATTAAATGTGTTACCTACCACATCAGTGCTCTCACACTTCGGCAAATTTTTCCAAGTTTCTTATGGAGTGTAGCAAGAGGGGGTGAGCATAGGAAAGGGTGAGTGTAGCAGCTAGAGTTAGAAAAATTTCTGACTTTCCTCTAACAATCCTAGACGTAGAAAATTTTTTAATTTTTTTTTGTTTTCCAATGAACACCTAGCTTAATGCCATGATCCAGACACTCTTTGTCTAGCTTGAACAAATGCATTTTGCATAAATCACAATCTGCTAAGACCTTAAACTGGCAAATCATGGTCCACTAAGACCTTAAACTAGAAAATCACAGTTCACTAAGATCTTAAATTGGTGAATCATGGTCTACTAAGACCTTAAACTGATGATTCATGATCTACCTAGACCTTAAATTGGCAATCCATGACCTGTTGAGGCCTAAAACCGACTCACATGCTTACCTTTCTAATGTCCACTTTTGCATGTATAGGCAATTATTAATTACATTTCTTTTCTCATGTTTTTCATTTTAACCCTATTAAAACAAGTGCAACTTGACATTCTTTTTGGTTTTTTTTTGTAGGATATGTTGCAGGACTATAGCATGAGCACATATGAGTCTCTTCATCCACCTCTAGTCCTCACAAGACCTCATGGTGACCTCATCTAATGCATCGATGCCCAATGCCTAGATCTTAAGCCCACAGCTCATGATGACTACGTAACATTTGTAGAAGCACCACTAGATTGGCCTAACCATCTAGTTAGGGCTCTCAATCTAGAGGCAGGCAATGTCACTGAGGATTCCATTGTCAAAGTCCTTGTAGCAACACTTAATGGCAAGGTGAAAACATTGAAACTTAGTTTCTTGTTAGAGCCTCAACATGCCCAAAGCATCTCAAAGACACTCAATGACAACACCAAGGCATTTGCATGGTCCTATAAGAACAGGTTAGGCTTAAATCCTTACATAGTGCAACACAATATCATCCTCAACACTCGCGTAAACCCAGTTAAACCAAAAGCCTGTAACATTAGGCCTAAGGTGGCATTAGCAGTCTATAATGAAATCATAAAGCTCTATAAGGTTGGTTTCATCCAAGCTATTGACTATGCAAACTGGGTCTCCAACATTGTAGTTGTACCTAAGAAAAATGAAAGCATATGCATTTGCATAGACTTTTGGGACTTGAATAAGGCGATCATCAAACACAATTTTTCATTGCCTATTATCGATTAATTAATCAAATACCACAACTGTTCATGCTTTGTTATCCTTTATGGACAAGTTCTCTAGTTACAACTAGATTTGGATCAACCTAGAGCACTAGCTTAGTACCACCATCATGACCCCCTAGGATATGTTTTGCTATACAATGATGCCTTTCGAACTAAATAATGTAGGAGCAACCTACCAATGTGCTATGACATACATCTTTAGTGATTACTTGTTAAACTTGCTTAACGACTACATTGATGACATAGCCATGAAGTCCAAAATGGCAAACGATCACACAAATGACTTAGACCATACACTCAAACACTACGTTAGACATGACCTTAGGCTGAATCCTAGGAAGTGTGTCTTTGGTGTCAAGATGCATTGCATACTATATTTCATGATATCAAAAATAGGCATACAGGTAGACCTTGATAAGGTTGAGGACATCATCAACTTAGCACTACAAACTAACCTTAAGGAGCTACATGGGTTACAAGGCAAATTGCAATTCATACATCAATTCATTGCATGATAGATTGATAAGCTATAGCTAATGCAACATTTTCTCAAAAAGGTGGTCCACTTTGAGTGGACATCTCAATGCCAAGAGGCATTTAACAAACTCAAACAAGAGCTAGCTTAGCTTCCAATAGTCTACCCTCCACAAGGAGATAAGTCTTTTTACATCTACCTTGCAACTTCTGACATGTCATTGCTTCTTTGCTTTGCCAAAAGTGAGACGATGGCTAAGAATTTTTTGTATACTACCTAAGCCATGCATTAGTGGCCCATAAAGAAAAATATAATGATTTGGAGAACTACCTCACCTTAGTCTTTGCACTTAAGAAGTGAAGGCACTATCTTTTCCATAGCTAGGTAAACATCATTTGCAAGAGTAATGTACTCGGGGTAATCACAACAAACATTTAAGAAAGTAGTCGAATTGCATGATGGAAAGTAATGACTATAGAGTTTGATCTACACTACATAGCACAAGCATCAACCAAAGGTCAAGTAATAGCTACATAACTCATAGCTTCACCAATAAACGATTAAACAACTATAGATCTAGAATTTCTAGATGAGCATGTCAACAATATAAGCAAAGTACCTGCCAACTTTGAGGCAATTCTACACTTCGATGGTGCTTTAACCTCTCAAGGGGGTAGTGTTGCTATATTAATCGCATTTCCCTCTAAGGAGATCTAGCCTTCACTTATCACTTTACATTTCCTTGCACTAACAATGTAGCAAAGTACGAAGGCCTCCTTAGATGTCTTATAGTAGCTTGTGACCTAGGAATTTGAAACTTAGCGATCCAAAGCAATTTGCAGCTAGTCATCAACCAAGTTATAGAGGTTTACGCT
Source organism: Gnetum montanum (assembly GCA_015680685.1). Taxonomy (NCBI): domain Eukaryota; kingdom Viridiplantae; phylum Streptophyta; class Gnetopsida; order Gnetales; family Gnetaceae; genus Gnetum; species Gnetum montanum. The sequence continues at coordinate 99,301 of MNCI01000535.1, read as the reverse complement.
TGCAAAGCACAACATTTACAACTTTATTGTGACTTGGAAAAGCCCTTGCTTGGATGTTTTACAATTGTAGATATCCAACACATTTCCTGCAATGAGAATGTCATTGCCAATGCATTAGCCACATTATCTTTAAGCATTGCACCTAACATGTTTCGTGCCTTGCCCACCTCAGTAACAGATTGCACCAAACCTATCACACAAGTAATTGACATTGCATCCATAGCCACAACAAGCATGGCTCATGTGCAAGAGTGGTATGATGACATCAAGTCATACCTTCAACATGGTAAGCCTTCACACCATCTAACCATTGCCCAAAAGGATGCAGTGCAAAAATGATCATGGTAGTACGTCATTGTAGGTGATAGAACACCATGTTGTAGATCCTACAATGGCATACTGCTAAACTATGTTAGCAACAATGAAACGCAAATGATCATTGATCAAGTCTATGAGGGATTGTATGGAGGCCACATAGCACCCAGGGCACTGGCATAAAAAATCATACACTTAGGCTACTATTGGCCTTATATGAAGCATGATTGTATTTCTAATATCAAGATGTGTAATGTGTGTCAATGGCATGGCAACTTAATACACGTGCCACCCACCGAACTGCATACCACACAAATCACATGGCCATTCCAACATTGGATGTTGGATATCATAAGGCCCATCATACCTAAGTCCTCAATAGGACATAGCTTCATCATAACCACAACCAAATATTTTACTAAGTGGGTTCAAGCCATTCCTCTTAGGAGGACCACATCATAGTAGGTTTGCAAGTTCATCCTTGACAATATAATGACTTGATTTGGTCTACCCATGACCATAGTCATAGACAATAGGCCATAGTTTAGCAGTGTAGAAACCAAAGCCTTCTATGAATACCTTGGCATCAAGCATTTCTTTTCATTGCCATACTACCCATAGACGAATGTCCAAGCAAAGTCCATAAACAAGGTCATTGTCAACATTCTAAAGAAGATCCTTAGTAGCAATAAATGACAATGGAATTAGCAGCTGGTCTACGCACTATGGACCTACCACATAACATGTAGAATAGTAATGGGTAAGATGCCATATAGCCTTGTATATGGATCTGAAGTGATTTTGCCTCTTGAATTACAGGTTCCATCGCTCCATGTGATCCTCTCGAGCTTCATCAACAAGGCTCAAAATGATGAGTTGAAAGCCATTGACCTCAACTCTATATAGGAGGCATGCATGCAGATGGTTGATCACATTGAATAGTACTAAGAGAAGTAACAACAAAAGCACCACCACAATTAGCACCAGTGCTAGATCAAGAAAGGGGATCTAGTCCTCAAGGCTGATCGTGAACTCGTGAACAAATTCTCAACCAATTGGGAAGGGCCTTTCTTGGTCACTAAGGCCTATAACAATAGAGCGTTCAAGCTCACTGATCTAGACAACAATGAGTTTTCCAATCCAACAAATCATTCGTACCTGAAGCCATATTACACCTAACACATAATGCTGCATCAACGACAAAGCAAGGTAAGCAAGAGTCCACTATGACTATAAACTGACATAGATAGTCTGTTATGACTATAAACTAGCATATAGCATCTACTACAATGTTAAAATAGCACAACACATCATTGGTCTATGATGTTAAACTAGCATCCACAGCACACATGTTCAGTATGACACTAAACTGGCACATCAAGTCCGCTATGACTTTAAACTAGCACAGCTCATCCTTGGGCTATGATGTTAAACTAGCATCCACAACATAGTCCACTATGACTATAAAACTAGCATAGCTTGTCCTTGTTTCATGACGTTAAATTGGCATAACATCCACCATCTGCTACAACATTAAACTAGTGCACAAAAATTTTCTAGGACTATAAACTAGCACATCATAGTTTACTAGGACCTTAAATTGGGTTTTTAGTTCAGCATGCATGGCTCAACATCCATAGTTTTATGGACAAGAAAGCATGAATACTTTTCATTCTCCATCATCTACCCACATCTCGATGGGCTAGGTGGGGTGGGATGTTGCAATTCTAGAATGGAGTTCATGTCATCAAGAAAATACCTTTGAAACATTTGCAACATCACCACCCTCAACATTTTGCTGATCCTTTGAAGATGTTCTTGGGCATTTTTCTGACCTTTCGGAGCTACCACCACCATCGCTAATCATACCACCCCTAAGCTATGCCGACGACATTACGTGCCTTGGGTGTTTCATCAGTGGTTAGGGCTCTCACCATCAACACCACCTGCTAGAGTCACAGTAGTATTGTGGCCCAACCATAGCACTGCCATCCTCTAGCCCTCACCATTGCCTGGGCTTGGAAGTGCATCTAGCAGCATGACTCCCCACCATCCTGCTAGATTTCTAAGCTCTTGTCTTTGGTGTGGAGTCTCAAGTACCTACATTGTCATTGCCTTAGACCACCTTGTCAGCCTCCCTTGGGTGCTCGCTTCAAGTGTGGCTGCCAGAGCTTTTGTAACTTTTTGGCTCCAGCATATGCATTGGCCTTCCTACTTTGGCACTACAAGCTCTTATAACTAGTACAACACTCACAACACTTAAAACGCATTTACAACTAGTCATTTGCTTTTATCTCTCATGTTATGTGGTGGTTTTCTTGCTTCCTCTACATTGTGTTTGCAGGACGAAGCCCTGAAGGCAATCATTCAAAGGCATAATTCATCACAGTGGCAAGGCACCACATTGCTCCAACATGCTTAGTTGGACTCGCCAAGCTGATTGATAGTGCACATTCTTATTACCTTACTATACCCCACTCACATTTTCCCTTTTACCTTACACTTTCCCTGCCTTCCCTGCAAGCTTCTTTGATGCATATGACACCCTTCTTTCAGTCAACTGCAAAACTCATAATGAACGTAATGCAACTTGTCCCATGGGGAGCCTCTATGGGCTAATCAAAGCCCAAGCAAATGTAATGCAACTCATCCTAGGGAGGAAACACTTGTCCTACAGATGTGATGTGGTTGCCTCTAAGCAGAGCCCATAAAGTGGCAAAGCATCTTGCTAATAGCATTTCACAAAAAAAAAAAAAAAAGAAGTAAAAGTGGGATAAAACATATCCCTAAGCAAAATCTAGCAAAGTTGCAATTTTGCAACTAGTCCAACCCTGAATTTGCAATGACCTTTTCATAAGCACTCCAATGAGAAGCCAACATGTCAAGGGTAAGCTAGTTTGGTGCCATGGGTGATGGATCTCTCAAAAACATTCCAATGAGAGGCCATCATTTGGCAACAAGCCATCCTGGTGCCATGATAATAGTTAGTCATGTTGACTCTACATATTACAGCATGATATATTATTTGCATCTCATCCCTCCCTTGCTATCCCCAAGCCAATTCCCTACATCCATTACCTATGACATACCATCCCCCTTAGCACTCTTAAGCCCAACGAAACACCATCCAATTGGGTATTGACAAGTAATGTTGGTGTTGTGTTTGTTGTGGTGTTTCAGGTTCTTTGTTGACATCTCTCGGGCCACTCCTCCAAATGTCGATAAAGAGGGGCCAGTGAAACACCACCAAATTTGGGTAGCAAGACTGCAATGGCGAATTTGTCTAAGTGACAACTCAAGGCAAATTTTTTAAGTGTTTATTCCATGATCCCACTACTGGGGCCATGCTCTAGAGTGTAGCTAGCGTAGCATATAACACAACTAGAATTGGAAAGTTTTCTAAGTGTCGAATAGCAATTGCAAAAATTTTTCTAGGTGTCTTGTTACACTTGCATCCCTCTTACTATGCTCTCTAGCGTAGCAGCACTCCAGTGGCCAATCTACATTAGTGTCAAGCCAGAAGTTGCCAAGCTGGCTTAGCATGAAAGAAGCGTTTGACAAATCTAACTCTTAAAGCTACCCTTTCTACTACACTCTTAAGCATAGCTAGCATAGAAAGAACAAGGATTGCAATTGTTGCCAGATTTCTCTATGTGTCCATGCTATGCTCTATCTCATCTTGCTACGCTCATGAGCATGGAAAACGTAGTAGCATTGGACTTCAATATTTGCAAGAATTGCCTAACTACTGTGCTACACTCTAGAGTGTAGCCAGCATAGCAATAAAAACCTATCTTCAAAAACTTCCAGAGCTTAGCATAGGCCTTTATTCTAGCTTTAGCACTCCTCCAGTAAGTAGGATCAACAGCTCATACTCTTTTTCTACCTTCCCCTATGTTCCAAAATTGCACCTACACTCGATCCGACTTGAAAGAGGGGAGAATGTAGTCCTAGTGCGTAGCCTCTAAATTGCATTATTTTCCACTATTTGCAGGTACATTGTGGTCTTGGCACATGCAATCTTAGTAGCATTGCCAGTTTGGTAGTCCCTCAAGGTCCAGTAGGGCATACAAAAGTGTAGCACCAATTGTCCCACTAGGAGCATAGCAAAGGTCAACGTCTCCCCACCTATCCCTTTGCCACATGGCACTCAGTCCACACTTCACACTAACTCCAAGCCTATAAATACTCCCGCATTCCACACTCTAGGGGTTGGCATTTCATTTTAGTAATGGGCATTAGCATCTCATAGCATCATTTGGCACTTAAAGCACTGTGAGCACCCTATACATTAGAGTGTATCAACATCTTGGCAACCCCTTTGTGTCCCACTTAGCACTATAGTGCACTGCAAGCTCGCAAGACACCATGGCAACCAACTTAGTAGGCACGGACCTTGCAGTGGACATCAGTCTCCACCCTAAGACACCCCAAAGACTCTGGCTATGCTACTACTATGCCTATCTATATCATTGTATACCTCTGTAAAACTCATTTGTAATTGCTATGCTCCCCATCTAAGGTGGTATCATCCTTTCTTTCTCCCAAACTCCTTTGCATTTTAAGCATTTTCTTTAATGTTCAACACCACATTTGCACTTTTTCGTTATTTTACATGCTTTTTTCACACTTGCATTGCCATTCTTATTCCGAAAGACCCTGCTATGCTTAGGTCTAGTTGGCCTCGGTACTGCCGAGAACACCGTAAGTGCTGGCATTTTCGGCTAACCACGCCACCCCCTGGTTACTCCGGATACCTTGGTTGTAACCAACAAAGTCCCTATTCGACTAACAAGACCATCTAGGGCACTTTACCTTCGTTTCCCAACAAAGCCCTCATGTAGAGGTAGGGTTAGGTTGTGCACCCGCAAACCCCTCGATGTTCCAGCCATCAACATTTTTGGTCATCACAACTAGGGTTCTTGAAGTATTTGAAATCATAGGTTTCATGCCCCCACGATGTAGAGCTCAAATATGGGACCTCACAAGTTTTTGAATGGCTCAGATTAGATGTCTAGTTTGTGAGATATCACACTTGGAATGTCTAGGCTCTCTAGACCACAAAAACTCCCTTCACAGAGTGAGAAAAATGAATAGAAATTAGCTTAAGTTTCATGGCTATATATAGTTCTTTTTTTTTACTATGCATTAACTCTAATACATTGACAAGGCTACATCACAAAAAACACAAAAATTGACCAAGTTTCACAGCTATAAATAGTTTTATTATACATTGAAAACACAAAACACAAAACACCAAACATAAATCACAAAAAATATAAAATGACTCAAACAAAACGAAAATTTGGAAGAAAAGAAACATTAAAAGATCATTGTAAACTAAAAATGTGTAAAAATATGTTCTATCATGGGATTAATTAGAATGGGTATCTTCCTTATAACTAGGTTGAAAGGTGGTAGAGGCATCAATTGAGTGCATGGTCACGAAGGAATCCTTGAATGGTTTTACCTATTGTGTTGACTATTATTAGCTTTTGTAGGTAATTAGGATGATATATTTGCATGGTGCTAGATTTGAAGGTAGAATGTATAATAGAAGAACCTTCCTATAGTGTTTGAAATTTGTTACCATTGTTGTTTCACCTTGGAATGTATGCTCAAGTAATCACACAATATGTTCATCATTGAATCTTTTTCCAAAATTTAATACTTCTTTTTTGTGACTTCAAATTTTTCAGAATTTAATGCTTTTTTTATTTTATTTTAAATTGCTATGACTTCTTCCTCGATGTGCACTACATAAGTAGGAAATTGTTGCAGATTGACGTCTCTACTACAAATTGTAAGCTTGAAACTTATATGTTAGTATATTTTTCCCAATAATCTTTATTTGCTGTCTCCGAGAGTCTTAAGTCAAATATGCTGCTTTATATCCGAACAAAGCTTTATCTAAAACAACTATGTCAAACGGTATTAGCCATCATCTCAATTCCACTTTGCATGAAGAAATTGCAACTTTTTTCGATATCCCATCATTACTGTCCTTGAAAGTAGCGTTCTCTTCTACCATTACTCTCCCTGGAAATAGCATGCCCTTCACTGTTATTACAAGATCTAAAAGGCTTTTGCTAGCCCAATACCTTAAACCTGCTCTGATACCACTTTTTGCATTTAAAACTCCGTTAAAATGGCAGAATCAGAGGTTATCAGTAACAGCGGCAGGAGATTTCAGATAAAAACTAGGTCATCTCCTCAATAACATTGAATCCAATTTTATGCATAAACCATGCTAAAACCAGTTCCATAGTAATGGGATTATGAAACAAGGATAAATAACACCATCATCATTGACACCATACCCCAACACATAAAAGAGCTACTATGTACTCGTTAAAGTTAACTACAGTTTGAATAATGTTATCATAAAAGAAAGGTCCGCTTCAAATAATATAAAATGTGCACAGAAAACATCTAGAGCTTCTTCAATCCAAGCTATAGCAAAACATATTCATAATTCAGATATTATGACCACCAAGTAAACCATCTTGAAGCAGCTCATCAACTCAAAGATTGCACTTGATACATATAGTTCATGCTACGTAGGAACTTAATAGCAAAACAAAGTGCACCATTGCACACCAACATGATTTTGGATACTTACAACTACGTTGGGGAAGCATTCTAGGGATTGATATCAGTAGCTGTATCCTTGTTAAGCAGTTGGAGGAATTTGTCATGGGCCTCCTTAGTAGTTACTGCATTTTCACCATTCTCATCATATTGGAGAGTCCAACCGTGGGCAACTCCAGGGTAGATCGTAACAAAGCTTTCTACCTGATCAGTTTGAATGACTAAACAGAAACCATTTTCTGAGTAACGTAAAGAAAATTAAAGTTACAAATAATCTATAGATTGCGCTCAGACGTAAGAAATACTAATGTTGTATAATGTCATAAATCTGATTAGGATCTTTTAATCCAAGAAAGCTGAAGCAAAATGTTTCATGAACAAGATCATACACTCACAGCAGGGACCACAATGCATAAGTGAACAGGATCGTGGTTAGCTGCAGACGTCTCAATTGTTAGTTGAATGGGGCTTCTGTATTCTTTATCCAGAAATATTTTCAAAAAGATGAGTAGGCAATGCGACCTTGATCTTTATCATGTAGTCTAGGACCATTTTCGCATTTCAATGCAAAAAGACGAGTGACTGAATGATGATTGCCGGGCTGGTGATGTGTCTCCAAAGGCTGCTATCAAGGATGAGGACTCTGGAACGGGTGTTCCACCAATTTTCAACATGATATTTCTGTTTTCTGGGTATTGTCTGAAAATTTGCTGCTTTGCAGAATTGCGAACTGGCTTCATAATAAAGATTGCAATAAGGGCCATTAATTGCATTACTACTCACAACGTAGGCCATGGTAACTACTCACCAGCAACTGTGATGTGCATCATTAGTAAATCACGATTGATGGTAATTTGTGGAAAGATTCCAAATTCACAGGAATTTTTGGTTACAGGGTTCAACTCTTAAAAGAGTTTCTGCTACGTGGAACAAGAAAGATGCGATTGTGAGGTCATGATACATATCACTTGCAAGAATGTAGCTAAGAATGGACATCATGATTGCAAATTGAACAAGATTTCTGCACATGGATGTAGCTAAGAAAAGCACTAGTGCCTAGTAGAATGTGGTTAATACTTAATACCCAAAATGGTGGCCATTGAGTTCTTATCTTTCCATATATAACTAAATGAAGTTTAAAATATTCTAAAAGCAATACTTTCATTTTTGGTTTAGAGATCAATTTGCAATCATAGAAAAATGCTTGTTCTCGCTCGATGTTTATAATATAGTCTAGAACCATTTTTGCAGGGGGCTTGCATGCAAGATTTTTTGATTGGGAAAAAAAAGAGAGAGAATGAAAAAACTCACCTTGTGGGTCCTCACCTATAGAAACTGAGCCCTGAAATTGACACTTGTGGATAATGCCAACCCATCAACCAAGAAACCTGCTTGGAATGACACAATAAGCAAGACTTCTTTATTGCTCATGGTGCTAATGTTCCAAGTTCCATGGGGAAGATCCACACCTCAAAGCTATTTTTCACAAGGGAGTCCCTAACTATATGTCCAGAATGCAAAAATGGAAAATCTATTAAGTTTCAGTCTCAAATAGGTGGTCAAATCCCACCTAATGTCATGAAAGGTTCTTGGTTCTCTGCAAAGCCAGACCACAAAGACAAGAATAGTTTCACCAACCAAGCTTCATATGTAATCATATTCAATACCATCTCTGGAAAAATAGCCATAGTCAATAAGTTGGCTTGAAAGTAAAATATCCTTGAAGAGAAGTATATTATGAAAATCTATATATTTAAGGTAAGGTTTCAAAAAATTTTGATTTATTTTTCTTCATAAAGATATTAATGAGAATCTCTTTTGACTTGTACAACCATAGCCTTTTCTCACATATTGATTTGCTTCTACTTCTACTTGAATTCTTTGGCAAGCTAGGGTGAATTCAATGTGCAATTAAGTTAAAACTATTATGGAAACACTATATATAAGTAACATATGTAAACTCAAAACTAGAAGATAGGAAATAAATGGCCTAAGATAAATTCCTAATGATCATATCATGGTTAGCACTTGAGAACCGCTAGCCTTAATGATAGATGCATATGATTTTCATTAGGAAATCCAGTTTCTAGGGGGTAATGATGTTTGGGCCCATATCTTTTTACAGTTGTTCCAGTACAATTATTTGAGTTGTTTTGTTTACATAGGGTTGTGATTACTTGTTATATAATTGATCAAAGTTGTTTTAGGTGTCTAGGTCATTGATGCTTTATGAGTGGTTATAATTTATCAAATACATTAGTTGATTTCTCATTGCTATGTTGCATACATTTCAATTTATATTTCACAATTAGTGTTCTACATACCTACAATTGTGAGTTTTTAATAGATATCTTTTTATAAGCTACATTGATGAATTTTTACTAGATAACTTTTTTATAATTATCCTAGTAAATTTTAAAAAATAGATGTCTTTTAATAAAGTCTTTTTTAGATAGTTTTTATATAATTCTCCTGGCTGGTTTTTTAGTAAATAGTTTCTAAATAGAATGCTTTCTACAAGATATTTTTTTAAAGTAATTTTTTTTGTTTCCTCTTGAGAATTACTAAGCTGCAACAAGTTCTCTAGACTTAAGTTACCCTCATGAATCTAATTCACAGAAACCCAATCAATGTTGCATCTTAGTTCCCTTTATGATCTTTTGGTTCTCTCAATTCTCATTGAATTTCATTACAAGCCTATCCCTTCAATTTTTGGCAGAGTTTTTTCAACCCTGAACTGCGCGTTGCACACAATTGCTGCTTCTATCTAATTAGAGTGTTTCCAACCCTGTTTTGGTTATTTAAAACTTTTCCAACTCTATGTTGCAATTTGTATGTTCAACATAATTGCTTATTTTGTTGGCATTTACTATAAGTTATTAATTTTTGTTAAGGGCTTATTGCCTAATCTCACTACATTCTCCTTGTTACCAAAAATTGTTTTCAAGAAAGTGTTTTTTATTCATTGAGTATGTTAAGCCCTTGCATATTGATGGTGTTGTCATTGTTATCAAGAGATATTCTAAAGGTTAGTGTTTCACCAATTCTGGAAGTTTGGTTTCTATTACAACATTGATGTTTAAAATAGTTCATCCTTTCGTATTGTCACATGCAGCAGCGAAGGGTTTCTATAAAATGTACAAAGCATAACAAGAAGTAGTTGTTTACAAAACTAGCTCACAGATCACCACTCAAGGCATGCTGACAAAGCATAATCCAGGGTTTCTATTTAAATATACACAGCTCAAGGCGTTCTAACAAAACATAACCCACCAACACTGCATGAGGTAGAGGCAGTTTGATGCACATATAGAATATATTTTGGGATGTTGGTTCTTTATTTGGGGTTCTACTTGGCAACCAGACACCCACGTATTGCTCTTTTTTCATGGAAATGATGCAAATTGTTGCTAGCGGTATTCTTTTTCATGAAATTGCAACTTCTTGTTTCTAGCAACACTATCAAAACATTCTGAGCCTGTTTATGCTATAGACATTTGATGATAATCATCAATTTTCTGTTGGTATTTGATTTGAAACCTGACTGTGGCTTTAGGAAGGGAAAGGGGATTAGTTCTTACTGGGTCTAAGGTTCCACCCATTTATATACTTGACAATTTCAGATGATAGGCAAAATGACGCCAAGCTGATAAGCAAGAGAGAGCTTCAAAACTCAAATTTTTGTTAAATAGCTTTTGTAGGGTTCCGATGTTCAACTATCTGTAGGTTTGTAAAGCTAAAATCGAATGTTATCTTGAGCATGGTATATGTTTAATCTTTTAATTTCATAAATTAATTAGTGGACTTCACTAGCAAAATATGTGTTCTTTTAATAAAGTTCTTTTAGTAATGACTGTTTTTAACACAATTAATATATTTATATTATAGACACAAGGTTCTCTAAAGGAAACTTGGTTGAACCTGTCACTGTTAATGTGGTCGTAGGTTCAGTTCTGTTCGATTCTAATTTTTTAAACCAGTCTTGATAAATAAATACTCAGTTTTTATAGTGCTGAATTAAGCATTTGCCATTGTGCGTGTATTCTAATTTAATGTCATTGTGCTTGTACTCTAACTTAATTTAGTGTTTTTCTATTAGAGAAATAGTATCCATGCCTAAGGTTTAAATTCACTGTTGACCTATTTAGCAACATGACATTGATGATATGTTCTTTCATTTACCAGACGTCAAGGAAATTTGGGTCTAATAAAACAAGTGGCATATGCCATAGACCTAGTGAACATAATTCAGTAATTCAGTTCTAATAAGAAGCACATTTCTCTGCTAACAGAAAAAATGCCAAGATTTAGCTTGGACTGTAACAAGTAGGTACGTGCAGTCAACAACTCATAAGATCTCATGTAAATACATTCGATACTTTCCAAACTCACCGAATTAGGTTTTTCAACAGGTGCATGCCATCCCAACCAATCACAAATCTAATGCAAATTGATTCCCAAAATAATCTAACTCTTAATTAAACTGTTTAACGACTTTTATTACATCCTAGAACCTAGCAGTCGGTTGAAAAGCTCAATTTCAACTTTTATTTATTGGCATAATTATCAATGAGGAATAGCTTTTTTAGTTAGCACATGCATCTTATGGTTTGTAGGTTGTAGGTTTGATCCTAGAGGGTATGTTGAGAGTCATACCAACTTGGAGAAATATACTTTAAGGCTATAGCATTAGGTAGATAGCCAGCCATAGAAATTCATTATCAAATCCTTCACCTACCTTAACAATCATCCTATATAGATAGGATAAAAACACAATGATGATTTATTTGCACGATGTTTGCAAACCTATTACTTGTAAGATGCAAGTTAGAGTCTTAACCAAGTAAAACCAACTTCAAATGCTAATTGAGAGGGCAATTTTGCTTCATTCCAGTATAATGAGAAATAATAATAAGATTGTCATATAGCACCAATTTCAGAAAAGCATCTAATGTTTCCAACTTCAGGAATACTGTAACTTGATTCAGATTTATCAGACAGTATACAAGGATATAACATCAATTTCCCTTAAAGAATTTATAAATTCAACTCAAATTGTAAACACATTTTAGAAAATCTATAATTTCCAAATGCAGAAAGAAAAACCCAATCAAATTTTGAAGGTACAAACCTCAGGTTTTCCTGAAAATATTTCTTCAAATTTAGGGATCAGTTCAGGTGGGCTGGTTTGATCAATTTCAGCTCCAAGTATTCCAATGGGAGCCTTGACCTCTGCAAAATCAGGCATGTGAACAAAAACTTGTCAATTCAATTGCACAAGGAACACAAAGCATTTTCGATGCATTTAATGCAGTAACAGAAGCTATATTAAAGTTGCATCTTACCAACCTTTTATATCCTCGATTGTTACAAATGAGGGATGCAGCAAAACTCCCACTATCAAATCATTTCCCATTCTACTGCCACCTTACCTGCAGTTATACAAAGATTATAAACACTATAAATGAAAGCTTTCTCTAAAAAATATATTATAATGGGATCACATAACACCATAAATCTAAGGCCACCTTAAAATATTACCTCCCCAGCAAAAACCACCAGCACCAATAGCAGAAATGCCCTTAGCCTTCAACTCTTCAGTCACAACTTTGGAATCGCTGACAGCCTTATCCTATAAAATTTAATTATAACACTTGGGAATGGTATTGCTAGCCATTTTCATTGAAAAAACCAAGGAACTTTTGATTAAAATGTTACAAATAACTAATAATGCTTAAAAGCCTTGAAATGCATCTTCCCTGTAATATCATTTGATTAATAGTGCAGTACCGGCTCATGATTTTTTATCCAGTTTGGAAAATCTGCAAAAATATTGGAAGGATCTTTAATAATGTAAGGATCTCCATACAGATAATCAGGAACAACCACACTAGCAGTAGCAACCTTATCAGCCAGCTTTCTGTCATCAAACCAAAACAAAATATGGGTCTCATATATGCCAGATCTATAAGAATTGGTCAAGAAGCATCACAAACCAGCATAAAAGCATTGCAAAATCAAAAGGTACAACCGACACCACCAACACACATGTTAAAGTTAGGGATCCATGTATGCAAGAATGTTGAGGACAACTTTTATGCTGCTATAGGATGTTTTTATTAATATAAGAGTCTGATAAAATTTTCTGTTCTTAGCATGTCGAGCATTACAATAGGCTCATTTATTTGAATATGCCAAAAACTTTATAAATATCATGTTCAAGTCCATCTTTTCTAAAGATTCATGGGGATCCTGGGTTCCGCTATTTGGATTTCATGCATCTCATAATACAGAAATTTTACTATGAATATATTTATTTGAAAACAAAAACAAAGACAAAAGTTGAATCTCCAAAAACCATGCTATATATATCAAAAGAGTAACTGCAAGCCAACTTTTTCAGAACGAAGAAAACATTGATTTTTTGGAATGAGAGAAACACTGTATCATACATAGCTTGGATTTTTTTGGCAAGACATTTCTAACTATCCTACATTCATCATCATTTGCAACTGACTTCTTAAGGGCTGAAGAGAGAATAAATTGTGCTAACGTTAATGGCTAGTTGAGATACAGTAAATAACAATTAGTTTAAAACATTAAAATCATATTATTTTGTAAAGTTTACTAATGAAGAAAAAAGAAAAGAAGGCCATAATAAATTAATAACTTTTAAGGTACAACAGCTGATTTTAAGATAGCTTTTCTTTTGTATATAACTAAGACTAAGTAGCATTAAAATATTAAATTTTTGCAAAAAGTAAAAAAAGCCAAAAAATTAAGATATATTAAACTTAATTGGAGAAACACCAAACAAAACTTCACATTTTAAATTCCAGAGGTTTGGTGCAACATGTCAGTCCTGAGTTCATTGGTTTTTAGGTTTTAGTGCATGGGCACATTAATTAGATAGAAAATCAATCAAATACAGCTTATGAAATTGTAACTTATATTATGCCTATGCCATGTATCAAATGATATGTACTATTTGTCAGTTAATTATTAACCAGACATGTAAGTCAAAACTGTTAGTTTAAAATCAAATTATTTCTATTTTAACTAAAAATGTCCAATCAAATCATTCCAAAATTTAGTTAACTTTATTGAGTTCTAATTGACCCCTCTATATATTTCGGTGCCCAACAAAGATCTGTTCTCATCATTTTCAAAAACATCTCTCATTAAATGATTTTGACTAGATTTTGCTGGTGCAACCTACTTGCTACATCAACATCATTTTCATAAGACAAAAATGATCATGAAGAGGTTAAAATGTTGTCTAATAGTAACTTACAGATATATGCTACAACATATGAATGCAAAGTACATTAACTATCATAGAAGAATTTTATAGGAGCTGGACAGTAATTAGTGTCAATAGTAATCTGATAAGAAAATTGACGGAATTGCAGTTAGATGTTTTTAAGGATTTATTTTCAACTTTTAAGGCTTCAATGGTAGAATTGCCAAAATAATATATATTTTTGTTGTTGAATGAAAGAAGCAAATTTTAATACCATTTTGGAATAATATTTAAAATTGATGGGAACATATCCATAGTTATTTTTTACTTTTACTTAAAGCATTAATATATTGAATGGTTTTATTAATAAATTACATCAAAATTCAAATTTATCTAATTCTGCTCATATATAGTGTACTAACTCAATTTTGCAGATAGTTTGAAATATTTCAATAAATCTTTTTTTTTAAAAAAAAAAAAATCCCAAGCAGTATATGAAAAATGTCAGTTCAACCTTGAGTTTGATTAAGCTCAATCCTATCAGGATGATTTACTTTCAGAAATTTTTCTGAATAAGAACCTGAAAATGCTTCATCAAATTCAAGACATGTTTGACAAATTTAATATATACTCTGTTTCTTAATTGGATTTTTTGTTTATGAAATTTTAATGTTCAATGTTTATAAGAGTGCCTTAAGTGCCTAGATTTTCCTTTCTTTGATCAAAATATTAATTTTTAAGAATGTAATAGTGAGGTGTTAGCCTAGCAATAAAGACTCTTTATTTGAAATCTCCAAGTCATAAGTTCAATTTTGGTGAGCAATGTTGAGTTATATATGTTGGGTTATACATATATTACAATTATTTTAAGGTTCCAATACCCTTTTATGAATTAACTATAGCATGTGTAAGCTCATTTTAATTGTCTTGATACATGCCAAACATTAATTTTAATTTTAATGGTCATTCTCAAAAAATTCCACTCAAGTCCAATGAATGCAACATGTTACTTGTCCAAATCAAGTTGCCACCATTGCATTAATTGTTTTTAAAAAATAAGTTTTGGGGATATCTTGTTCAATTTTTACCCAATGAATAAATTTTTGTGCAAAAATATTTACCCAAAGGTTGGGGTCTTTTTTAAGCTCTTTATGATAATAGTGTAAGAATTGGTCAAGAAGCATTGGTTTCTTATTAAAATATATGCTCTTGTAATTTTAGAACAAAAGGTAACAATTACAAATAGTGTGAATGTGTGACCTCTTCTCATAATCCTTTATACTCTTTACTTTTCTATGTTAAGTAAAGGAGAGGTAGTTATTAGAAGTCTTTAAGTGTGTGTTTTATATGGAGCACCAAAGTAGAAGGATAGGTTGAGAGCATTGCTAAAAATGGCAAGAAGGGCTAAAGAAACTTCATGTTAGGCCAATTCCAAAACAAGAAAAATCCTTTCATGAAAAAGTGTAAATAGGGGCAAACCTCTCTCCTCATAAATTTGGTTGCCATTATTAAAAAATAGGGTGACTAAGGCTTTTCTAGAAGCAGTGAAATGTACAAGCTTGAAAAATATGAGCATTTATAGGGAAAATCCTATCTAGATGAATGAATGGGTAATAGTAGAATATGTTATCATCTAGATTGAAATATGGATAATCTATGACTTGTAACGTTCCCATCAACAAAGGCATGGCATCTTCCTTATATGGACAGGGATCATTGGCCCACCAATTCAAACAAGGATCAAAAATGCTTTGGTGCACCAATATCTATTGGGAATCTTGATGGAACTTGGAGAAAGTTCATATGTTAGGAATTGTTAAAAGAAAACATGATAGGTTCAACACAGCATAAAATACCCCAAATACTAAAACTGGGAAGAAGTTAATTGAGAAAAAGCTCTAGTGGTCTTCTCTTATGAAAGCATTTAAAATGAAATTATAGAATATGCAGGAAGACATTTGATGAATTGCGATATCGCATACGTGATATCACATCCACCACGCAATATCGCATCCTACCTCATCTTCTATAAATAAGAGGCGGCACCCTTGGTTTCCACACATTAGATTAAAACCCTTAGCCAGACTCTTGCAGTTTTTTCATTCCAGAGTTAGAATTATTTCTGTGTGCCCACAGTAGGAGTCATAGAGTGAACGGATCTTCATTTGAGCAATTTGTACCTGAGCACAATTTTGTGTACGACAATAAAGATAAACTTTATGATAAACCTTGCAGCATACATATTAAGCTAATTAGTAATTAATTATTTTTTATTGGTTTCCTAGTTAATTAATATCTCTCTCAACCTTCAACCCCCTTAGTTAAATACACTCAGTACAACTATTTCGAGCATGCATGCAGCGCTTGGTAACCTAGTAACGATTAGCGTTTGGTAATCCTAGCAGCGTTGTGCTGGTTCAGGATGTGTACGGCAAGTGGGAATGGATACTAGTGTTAGGAACATTTAGAAACTAGTTAATGTAAGTTAGCCACTTAGTTCTCTCTACCTCTCCCTTATTAGTAGAAGACATAAAAAATACAAAAGCTATAAAAATCATATACCTCAAGCTTACTTAACCATACAATCATGACAATACAAGTAAGTTTGGGAAGATAATGATTGATTAACCCTGAGTGTTCCATTAAGGCGCATAAGCACTTGGTCCTTGGAGTTCGACCAGATCGTGCATGAAACACTCGTATTTGTATGGTTGAGTGTAGGGGTACCTCGCCACTCATCAACATTGCTATAAATAGTTGAACTGAAGGGAAACATTAATAGAAGTTAGCCTACAAAAATGATAATTTTGGTCTCAGAGAGCAAATATTTTATGGTTAAAGCATGGTGACAAGATCTATTGCATTTTCATTCTTATGCTACTATTAGACATAACAAAAATAGATAGTTTCTTTTTGTAATGACAAAGGTTTGAGAGCAATGAATTAACAAGGCATGACTAAGATAGTGTTGGGAGTTTTGGTATAAACTTTTAGTAGCAAGAACCCCTTGTAATCCTCATGTCATTGAAAACGTTGTAAGCTATTTATCTAGAAAATTATTAGTAAGACTTAAGAAATTTGAATGCTAGACCATCTATGAAGGAAGCTAAACAAATAGTATCTATGATATCACATAACAAATTGTGAACCTTTTATAGTTTTCGAATTGAATTTTTGAAACAGTTTTGGAATTTACTTTCTTATGACACTTTAGATAATTTTTAGAAATTTTAAGGACTATTAAAATTTTTTCAGAGTGAAATGTTACATGGATTTCCCTTCTTCTAAAATTTTTTAAGAAAGTGATGCATAATCTAGTAGCACTAGTGATGAGTGGCGAGGTACCCCTACACTCAACCATACGAATATTAGTGTTTCACACGCGATTCGATCAAACTCCGCAGACGGACTAGTTGTGATATCTAGATAGTTATCCTTAGGTCGTAGTTTGCTATCTTCCCATCTAGACTAGTGTTAACTTTGTCATGTATGGTTTAGTCTAGAATGAGTTGTATGATATGTTCCTATACTAATGCTACTCCTAGGTGTAATGGAAAATGATATTAATTAAGCTAAGAGAGAGAGGGTGAGTGAGAATCTAAGCTAGCCCAAGTGTGATGAGCATCCGTTCCTCGATCATCCGTACACATCTTGGACTTCATGCATGACTACCACTGGGATTACCAAGCGCAGATCCTAGGTACTCTACTCAGTTACCAAGTAGCCACACTTAAATGCTCATAATCAAGTCGTACTCATTCAACGTTTAACAAGAGTTAGGGTGAAGAGATATTAACTAAGAAAGCAATAAATAATAATTAAATAAATAATTAAGCTAAGTGAATGTTGCAATGATGAGGTAATCTCGATCTTTATTGCCGGTCATGTGCATGTCCAAGTACGTCACACTCGAATAAGGATGCCGTACAACTACAATCACCACACTGCAGGCATGCACTAGGAGGAAAGGGTTGAGAGAAAGAACTACTAAAAACTAACACACTTAAACTAAGAACTAAAAAACTGCCTATTAGAACTGTCTATCTCTTATTTATAGATGAGGAGACAGGCTATGATATCGCGTCGGCTGTGATATCACAGCTGCATTATCACAACTGCGATATCACAACTAGCAAATTCATGAATCATCATACTCCCATGACTGAATGAAAACCCGTCCTTGAGTTAAAGTGAGAAAAAACTCCATTGATTACATAGTAGATAGGTATGGGATTATTAACTGACTAGAATGGATTCATGCTGTAGTGTGGAGTCAGAACAAAATTGAGACACAACAGAAAAGAAAATCCTATGATTACAAAATTAGATGGAACTCATGTACTTCCTAGTGGCAGTGGCTCCTCCATGGGTGTCTTTCACTTTTCTTGCGCTCCAGGTCTTGGGATTTGATGGCGTTGAAGTATGGATTGGAGTTTCTCCTCTTGTAAGGCCTTGAGTGTCTCGGCGTGCGTGTAAGTTTGTACTTGTTCCATAGAGGCATCCCAGTCAGCCTTCTCTTTTTCTTCTACCACCCTTTTATTCTCTGTCAATAGTTTATTAAGTTTCTCGGTTCTGAAAGTGTCCAACTGGTTATGAGCAACCTTTGGCCCTATATTTGAAAGGTTTAATAATTCCAAAATGGATTGAATAGAGAAATCAACAGTCACACCACAATTGTTAACTGCGGTGCCTTCTTCTTTATTGTGTCAAAATTAGTACGTTTCCCCTAAGTACTAGGCACCACTTTTAGAGAGGGTAGGCCATTATGGGGACCCTTTGAAGTGATCCCTAATAGCCTCTGGAGTGAACTCTGCGAAAGATTCAAAATTTAATTTCACAATCACTGTAGTGAATGTGGACCTTTCATGGATAGCCTGAACGCACTCCTGTGGCAACGTGAAATGTTGTTCCTATTTAGGTGCTGCAGTAGCTCCTCCTTCTACCTGCCTTGATTGTATAGTAGCAAGGTCCTCTTGGTGGATACTGAATGATTGTTCCTCCTACTCTGCATGTTGTCTGGAAGGATCTTATCTTCCTCCTCTCCTAGGTCGTTTGCTCCCACCTTGAGCAGGACCTTTCTGTTATCCACGTTTCGGGGCCATCTACAATCACACAGGGCCAATCATTAGTAAGGTTGTTACCAAAGTTAGGTTATACCTTACTGTTTACCTTAATGGATTTACTTTATTTTCATGTGATGTTAATTATTGGAAGAACATGTCCCCGAAAGATTATAATGTTGAGGCCTCTTTGCTTAGGTGGTTTCCAAATTTAATTTTCCAGTATAGCTAAGGGGATAAAATTTTTTTTTACACATTTTATTCTTAATTTTATAACTAATTACCCTTAATAATGTCCTTTGGGTGATGAAGAATTTCAAAAAATTTATGTGCTATTCAGCGTGTGCCCCTCCCCCATGACTGAGCTGAACACTCCGAGTTCAAGTAGGTTCAAGCAGAATGAAAATTGGAGTACCAGTGAGTGAGCTATGGATATGAAAGTAAGGGATGCATAATCATGAGTCATAGAGAGGAATTGAAAAACTTCCCCTACGTGAACAGTTGCAAATGATGTTGATTAGCACAGGGGGATCACGTATATATATTTTCATCGAAGTTAGGGCACTTAGAGAATGTACTGAATTTTTAATACTTTTTTGAAATTAAACGATGTAAAATAAGGACATTTGGATAATTGTTAAAGGGTTCCAAGGTAATTCAACTAGTTCTAACAGCATGAAAATTATGATGGTGTGGAATTTATCAATAAGGACCTTGGATGGTAGAGAAAAAGGCTATGTGATGGTTCATAGGAACGTTGATTCAGAGGGATAGTAATAAGGGAAAGAAAATCATTGGCAATATGCTAAGGGTAATAAATGGTGTGTGGAAGATGGGTCATGAGTGCAAATTACAAAAATTACGCAAGTGGGTCCTCCCCAAAGCAGGTTCCAACCTTTAATGCCCTTGTGTAACCACACTTAAAGGTGTCTGTGGGCACTCGAAGGGTTAAATGTAATCTGCATTGGTTCCACAAAACACACAAATGTAAATACCACCAAAATGAGGTAAGAATTCTACGTTACACATGACACGAGTTACAATTACACGAATAGTGAGATGAGACAAACTATAGAAGGTATTGTAGAGATTGGGACGTGAGGTAACTGACCCAGGGCACAATGAATCCTGCGTGTAAAGCATGATTAACATGTCAGTAACCTATCATTCCATGATCAAGACCAAGTCCATTCCTCTGATCAGTGACACTGCATTATTTCATCCCATGATGAGTGACTATGAGAGTACCAGAACAACAAGGCATATGATCACTTGGCATTTTTTAAAGGGATGAGTGATTTTTTTTTGTGGCACTTCCTTTGTTTTGTTTTTTTCTCTTTCTTCTCTTTTTTTTATTGCTAAATCTAGAGAAGCCACCAACCTTTAGGCATGGGTGCATGTCTTTCCAGTGGGACTCCCTAGAATAGCATTGGATTTTTAAGTGCCTTTTGATTACTCTTACTCCCATTTTTCATTAGATCTACAAGGATCTTAGTACAACCACGTTGCATAATAACTACCACAGATGTCACCAAAGAGAATCTGCAAGTCCTCTTGATGTCACACCCTAATCATTCCCTCTTGGTCCATCCTTCTTCATTCTGGGTACAATGAACACAAAATTAATTTTAAGTTTTAAAAATGTCAAGAATATAACTATACCCTCAAACAGAACCTCTTATTTGTAGAGTGGATGAGTGGGTGTAATGGGCTCACTATCCACATAATTGATCACTCGAGACTCGATAACATAGAACACACCTCAACCAACAAGCCACATGAGTGTTTTATTCATAGATGAGATTACTTACAAAAGCATAAAAGATAAAAAGACAAAATGATAAAACAAGAAATTGAAAACTAAAAAACTAGAAAACAAAAAATTTGTAAAATTAAAGAAAATAAAAAGTGGTTATTAATCCTGCTTGTTATTGGAATGGGGAGTATCCCCCATAACTAAAGGATTGAGGATGGCAAGGATTAATAAATGGAAGATGAGGATCCTTGCATGTTGGAAATATTGGGACTCGGTCATACTTACCCCATTGGGCTCCACACACTTGCTTATAGTAAGTATAGTGGGGTAATTTATGAGATGTGGTTTCTGAATAACGAGTTGACCCACTATGATAATTGGGACCGTTAGATGGTATGCAAGGATCAGGATGTCGTCCTCCATGGCTATATTCATTGGGCCGTATGGTTGTTGGAGTGTTAATTGGTGGCCCTGATAAAGTAACATGAGGCATTGGGTTCGAAGAGAAGGATGCACCATAGTGTTGGACTTGTGCTGAGTTGGAGGATGCAGTGGCCTTGGAATTGTGTTGTCCCTTCCTAGGGTCATTTCTAAAGAAGGGACACCTTTGATGTTGATGAGGTCTGTCACTGCTATTGGCAATAGTAGCACAAGTAATGTTCAAGGGTTGTTGCTATGGTGCAAACACCTTAGGAACAATTGGTGGTGATGTAGAAAGAGGGAAAGGATGAGAATGTTGAAAATTAGGAGAAGTGTAAGGTGCACAAGGCGATGGTTGTGTTGAGGACATGGGCTGATAGTATTGAGGAGAATGATAATGCGGTGAGATAGAGTATGTTGGCCTAGTTGGAGAAACAAGGTATTGGACTAGATAAGCATTTGGATTCGGATGATATGAAGGGTGTATCCAGTTTAAAGATGGCTTCCCCCACGACTGGGATTTTCGCCATTGTGATCGAACACAGTATCTTTGTATAAACTATGGGTGTAACATGCTTCCCCAATGTTCATATACATCATACAGGAAAATGTTGCATTGACCCTTGAGATGATCGTACAGGCAAATGTTGCATTCATATGTATGTTTGGAAGTTGAGCTCTTATTTTCCTCATCCCTTCTTTCGAATTGTCTAATGATATTTTTCCTACTTCTTGGGTTGTCAAAACTCTATCTCCAATAATATCAATATATTCCCCATACTTTTTATGCGTCCATTATAACATCTTATTGATCTTTGCCTCGACTTCTTCTAGTGATTGTTGTATTGGCAACGATGGTTTTTCCTCCTTGAGATAGGTTGATCTCTCCTTTTTGTGATTATGGACCTTTGTTAAGTTGAGATTCTAGTCTTGTTGATGTTTTTCAACACTCTCCTATCTAGCCATTTCTCCTTCTTCTTTTGCTACCCACTTAATAAGCTCTTGGACTTGATGGGTTTGTAGTTCTTATAGTTGACCTTGGGCATACATCCCTAGGGTGTCTCTTGTTGCATCACGAAGCCCATCAATGATATGGTACATTACCCTTTCATCAGAGAACTCATGGCCTGGGCAGTTGTTTAACAATGCAAAATATCTTTCTAAGGCCATATCTAAGGGTTCATGTTGCGCTTATTTCCACTCTTGGATTTATTTCCTCAAGGCTGACACTCTTGCATAGGTTTGATATCTTTCGTTAAAGAGTTCTACCATTGTTGGCCAACGTCATATTGAATTTGGTTTTAATGATCTATACCATAATTTTTCTTGGACAACGAGTGTCATAGGGAAGAGCTTGAGTTTTTGCCAACCATTATCAATGTTGTTCCATGCACAGGAATCATAGAAGGCTCGTAAATGTTGATGCGGATCTAAGTCATAGACTCCTGAGAAATTAGGGAAGTTGTTTAAATTGAGCCTGGGTAGATGGCTCTCTTTACGATGCCTACGGGAGATTCGAATAGCCTCATGTATAGCCATTAGGCTCTTAGTGGCCAGCAAGGGTTCATCGTCACTAAGTAGGTTGTGAGTTCATGAGTTGGGATGATGTTGCCCCTGTTCATGTTGGCGTTCTTGATTTTCTTTGTGAGCTCGATTTTTAGTTCTACGTCGATCCCTTGAAAGATAGTCATCCATGTCACAATCTGACATTGAAGGAGTAGAGGAAAAGAAGGAATTGTAAAACTTGTTATGACTTTTGTAAGTCTTCCAATCATCCCCAAGTAAGTTCTTGTTAGTTATTGAGAAGGTCCTAGGCCTTTCGAGCCTCCTTGTTCTATGGGATGTTTCATCCACACTAGAGGTGTAAAATTTGGATGAAGAGAGTCTTTGAGTATCATTGGGGTGTTCATAATCATAGGGGACTCTTGCATAAGGTTGAGTACTCCAGATCTCATCTTCATCATCAATTATGTTGGTTCTCCAATGAATTGCCTCAGTAGTGGTTGCGGGATCATAGTCTTGTGAGAGAGACATGATTGTAAAACTGTGTGCGAATTCGTATGTGACTTTTTGTAATTATTTCTTCTTAAAAGATATATCGTTAATTCCTATACAGCAACCTTGTATGATATAACTAATCTAGATAACTAGCACCATCCCTGGCAATGGCGCCAATGATGAGTGGCGAGGTACCCCTACACTCAACCATACAAATACGAGCATTTCACACATAATTCGGTCGAACTCCACAGACAAACTAGTTGTGGTATCTAGACAGTTATCCTTAGGTCATAGTTCACTGTCTTCCCATCTGGACTAATATTAACTTTTTCATGTATGGTTTATTCTAGAATGAGGTGTATGATGTGTTCCTATACTAATGCTACTCCTAGGTGTAATGGAAAATGATATTAATTAAGCTAAGAGAGAGAGGGTGAGAGAGAATCTAAGCTAGCCTAAGTGCCATAAGCATTCATTCCTCAATCATCCATACACATCTTGGACTTCATGCATGACTATCACTGGGATTACCAAGCACAAATCCTAAGAATAAGTAGTTACATTCAACTCCTTGAGTGCCTAAGGACACTTTTAGGTGTGGCTATATAAGGGCATTAAGGGTTGAAGCCTACTTTAGGTAGGATCCACTTGTGTAACTATTGTATCTTTGGCAAGAAATTCCACATCATCTTCTATCTTCTAGAACTAGTAAATATTAATAAATACTTATCTTAACATCTAATAAGTTTGTTCCAACACCAACAACTCATTACCCATCTCATCCATCTTATAAACACTTATTGAATTTTCATAGCTTGAGATTCCTTCTTCATACATTTTATTTGTTAAATTCTTAAAAAATTTGCATCATTAATAGCCAAAGACTATCTAAACATGCTTCATATCTTGTTGACATTTGATTTAACTCCTTTTTTCCCAGAAATTCTAGAAATAATTTTGACATTTTACAAGGTGATATTGTAGCTATGATATGCGATCGTCTCCAATATTGTATGTATAATATATGATCTATGATATTGTGCATATAAAATAGTATATATAGCATGAGCAGTTAGTGAAAATTTTCACATTCTTTATTCATATAAAGCTAAGTTTTGCCAATTTTCTCCTATAGAGCTCTAACACACTAACTTCCAAAGGCCATAACTTCATCCTTGTAGCTCTAATTTCTAAACATCTTGAATCTTGTTGATCCTGAACCTTTGAACTTAGTCATGAAGGGTGCTTAGCTTGGTATCATTAAAATTTGAGTTAGAATTTAACACTCTAAAGATATTATAAGTGCAATTATAAATGGAAAACAAAGATTTTAACAATAATCATTCACCCTAAAGCCATAAACACTTAAAATAATCTTCCTAATATACCATATCAACTCTTATAAGCCATAAATAAGAGAAAACATGATAACTATAAAGGGCTATAAGGAAACTAGCACCTAAGGGGTTTCCTTTTGAAAATTTTTCTAGCTCTACAATCATGATAAGTTAAGAACTAGATCTAGCTAAGGGTACTAGTAAGGAAAAGAGTTATTAAGAATTGAAATAAACATTTTAATAATTTTCAAACCCTTGATGATTGCAGATAGCTCAAAAAAGAGGAGCAATAGGAGGAATCTCAAAGCCAACAAGTAAAAGACTAAGAGGTAATGGAAGAGGCTAAACAAGAAAATAAGTCCCACAAGCAAAACATGTAGAATAAGAGGCTTAATCCATCAACAATCATTAGGAAACTCTTACTATAGAGCAATCAGCCTAGGTGGAGGCAAAAGATCCACAAGAACTAGCACAAGGATAGTGCCTCACCCTGTTACCAAATTATCTCCAAATCATCTAGGAGAAACAAATCATGTCTATAGTGATTATGGAACTCAACTTTGGCCCATTCATAGAATTTTCTCTGGAAATGATAAAGATGTAACTCCAAGAATCACCATTATGGCCTACACTCACAAGCAGTAAAGAATGGCATTCAAGGAAGACATATTAATTTTGGCATCATAAAGAAGCAAATGCAACAATTAAAATCAAGGGAGTCTCAATATCCTATTTAGTTAAGGTGATTGCTAAAGTAGTTAATGTGTCCAATGAAAGGGCAAAGTTAGCACATCTTTCAACTAAATTAGATACTATTGTTGGAGAGACCATATGGAAAAGATGATATGGATTATAGTGAGCTAACTCTTGAATAGAGACCCTATTTCAAAATCAACACATACCACCTATTTCTACAAAATTATTAAATAGAATATCAACATATGTAGCTATAGGAAATGTAATATTAATGGGAAAATTCAATGCAAACATTGCACATCTCTACTTCATGGAAAATCAAAGGTAATTTGACGAGAAAAAGGTAGGAAAGTCAACACTTCTATTCTCTTACCTTATCAGGAAACTATATAGATAAAATGGAATCCTAAATACACTAATCACATCCCTAGAAAAGCTCAAGATGCTTCTTACATTGAAATGTTCAAACTAGTACCACCAAAGAAGAACTAGATAAAGAAACAAATAGACACTAGGGAGACCACTCAAACTACTACGCAACAATAGCAATAAGGACCCAATGGCCAGTACCAATAGCAACAAGAGTAGCATTAGCAATAGGAGTAACAATAGTACTAAGTTCTACCACAACCGCCATAAGGATGTAGGCTATCATTGAATCATCTATAGCAGATTACATAGGCCATCAATTGGGGAACACATGAGGAGGCAAATCTATACAAATTTATTAACATTTCCATTCAATCCATAGTTTCCATAGATCCTACTAGTCAAAAAATATCATTGCAATCACAAGGATGGGAGCAATTCTCACAACAATTTTTTTTGAATGCTACATCATTCCAAGTGATGCTCAAAACTAGAGAAGGAGCTACAATTGTGGTTATGTAGTATTAGGATATAGTGGGAGCCATAGAAATGATCACAAATCACATAAAAGGGTCATTTAACATACCTATTATGTCTTTATCTTCTCTTTCTAGAGCTAGGGATACTCAGATGTTAGCTAATATATTAGATAGATTGCTGTAAATGGGATAGGTTATGCAAAATTTTATTAACATCGCAAGTGGTGTTACTATAGTTCAATCATAATTAATAGCAATCAAGCATAAGCTTGTCATGATAGAAACTAGGAAAAAGCATGTAGAAAATGAAATTTGCAAATTACAAGAAGAGCTCATGACCTTGAGAGTTGAATGAAGATATCCAACACAATATGTTGCACTTGAATAGCTAGAGTAATTTAGAACAAAATCGATTAATCACATCATGGAGCATAACAAGAAGATGGAAAATGAGAAACAGAAAGTGGTGTGGGATGCCTTAATAGTAGAAGCACAACCATATGCACATGCTAAGGCACTCAATGTATTATAGGAGGAAAACATGGAAATCATTGCAAATAATGTCAAGTTGACCAACATAGAGAAGTAGGAGAATGTTTTTGAAGAGAGTACCCATCAATTAAGAGAAAATTTTTTGAGGGTAAACCAAGATATGAGTTGATTAGCAGGAGAGAAAAAAACCCTCTCAGTGGAAGAGGTACACATAATAAGTCAAAAATCAAGTATTGAAATAACTACATGGAAAAATGAAGCAAAGAGGCATGAAAGGCTCAAAGAACACTTTTGCAATCAAGTGGGAATGTATAAATAAATTAATGAGAAGGAAATCTAGATGGTGAAAGCCCAAATCAATTCACAAAATCTAGATTAACAGCCCACCTTGGATAGCTATGCTCTTGTCGACCAAGTAGATATCCAAAACAAAGACCTACATATAGAAGATTTAACATAATTCATAGGGTTAGCAAACCTATGGTATGCTAACTTGGCCATGTTGACAGCAACCATGCCCAAAAATAAGCTAGAATAGCAAGTAGTGGTCATGTATGCATTATACAAGAAGGAATTTGGTAATCAAAAAGATGCTTTGCAAAAGCTTCATGTGGTAAATTCTTAGCTAGATGTAGTAAAGGTCAACTATCAAGGACAGAAAGATGTTGCAATGAACCTAGCCAAAAGAATGTTAGATTATCAAGAGTCACAAAAAATGGCTAGAGCATTTGAGATGAAAAGGAGATAGTTTACGATATGGAACGTTAAGGCAAATAAAATGTTTCCATAACTACCTTGTTCATGGAATGCAATAGCTCCATTATAAATTGCACAACAAGCATGGATGGTACATGATCCTAGAATGGATAAGGAAAAACTTCAAGTACTACTCAACAAATATAAATTTTTGAAGCCTGATGACAAGAGGAAGTAACTAATGGAAGAGCTTCCACCACCAAGCACTACTTAGGCCACATCAAGCTTCATTATTTTTTTTATTTTGGTTCAGTTTTTTTTTATCATAACTTATGTCAAATTTTGTAGAAAACACCACTACGGAAAATAGTCTCATATAAATCTACCACCTAATTTTGTAGGGGACTCTATTCTCATATTGTTTTAACTTAAGGACTAGGTTTCAATCAATCATGAGGGTATGATAAAGTTAATTTTTGTTCATAAATGATATCGTAACAATGATATTGCATCAAAAATGTTGTAAATTTGATATCATAGCACATGTTATGTTATCATTGATACAATATCTTAGAATGTGTGTGGCCTCAAAAATATGACACTTGGGCACATGGATCTACATGAGAGATTCATTCCACTAGTAACTAGACTCTGTTAGTTTGTTTTCATAATCTAGATCTTTGCAATGTGAATGCCTACAAT
The DNA here is from genome assembly GCA_015680685.1 of Gnetum montanum. Lineage (NCBI taxonomy): Eukaryota > Viridiplantae > Streptophyta > Gnetopsida > Gnetales > Gnetaceae > Gnetum > Gnetum montanum. The sequence goes on along the minus strand of MNCI01000535.1, from coordinate 71,144 downwards.
GTAGTATGAATTAGTGAATGATATATTTATTCAAACATCTTATACTTGGGAAAAAGTGTGACCAGAAATAAAGATCAAGCTATTTCTCACTATTGTAGCATTCTCCTAGTTTACCATCTTACTTAGAATAATGTTTATAGCTTTGAATTAGCTTAATGATTACTATTTTCCTAGTTAATGTTTTATTATTCTAGGAACTTTACTATTACTATTATTAGTAAGTGAAATGAGTTCAACTGATCTCGATCACTTAAGTATAATTTTTTAGTAACCCAGTAGTGTTATTGCTTGGTATGCCTAATAGTGGTACACTTGGTATCCCAGTAGTGGTTAAACAAAGCCCAAGGTGTGTACGGAAAATTAGGAATGAATGCTCATCATCATAGGCTAAAATAGATTCATTTACCTATTTTACTTAGATTTAAAAACCATTTTCATTCTCATTATGTTTTCTAGAAGTAATGATGGCCTACCAACATCAGATATCATATGCTTCATAGTGATCTAAACCATACACATAGACTTCACTAGCTCTACATGGGAAGACAATGATCTCAAACTTAAACCAATTACTAGCATATTAACATTGTCTTATCCACAGATTATGACTTGTATGGTTGGGTGTTGGATTACTTCATAACTCATCAACTATGTTGAAAGAAGAAGATTTAAAAAAATGAACATACTTGCCCATCTGTGAAGATGTTCATGTCATCGATGATGTGAGTGTCCAAGGAAGGTTTTATTTATTGGATGTTGACTAGCAGTGTTTTCTTTGGGCTTGAAGGATGGTAAATTGTCACAGCCATAGAAGGAAAATTTGTATGAATGATATAAGGTCCTTTCCATAGAATTTGAAATTTGGTTCATTGTGGTAGATGCATGGCGTTCTAGTAAAGAACCTTATCTCCTAGTTGGAATTTAACTTTCCTTATGCACAAGTCATTATGTTGTTTGACATGTGCCTTGTGCATCTCATTCATTAATAGGGCTACCTATTGGTTTTCATCTAGCACATTTAATGTCATCAAATGTTCCTTTTTTGCTAGATTGAAATTAGGATCAAGTTCACAAGTCACTGAAAGTGTATGGAGCTTTGCTTGGATTAGAAGGATTGGTAATTTTTTATACATTAACTCATAGGGAGAATAACCAATAGGAAGTTTCTAGGTGGATCAATAAGCTCATAGAGCATCGTTTAGTTTAGTTTTCTAATTTTTCCTATATTTACTAACTATGCATGTTAGTATTCTAGTTATTTTTCTATTAGTGACTTCAGCTTGACCAATAGCTTGGGGATGATAAGGGGTTGTTAATTTATGTTTCACCCTTTAGTGTTACATTACTTCTTGAAAGGTAGCACCTATGAAATGAGTTCCATTGTCAAAAATAAGTATCATTGGCATGCCAAACCTATTTACCACACTTTGCTAAATAAACCATGCTATAGTAGAGGATGGAAAATTGGTGATGGCTATAGCTTTGACCCACTTGGTGTAGTATTTAATAGCTACAATGATGTATCCCTTTCCATTTGTGATGGGATGGAGGAACCTAATTAAGTCAATTCTCCAAAGGTTGAAAGTCTCTAGTGATTGGATTCACCATTGGGGTCCTTCCATCCATACAATCATTCCTTCATATCGTTGGAAATACTCATAAAAATGGAAAAAATGATGAGCATCCTTAATGATTGTTGGCCAAGAGTATCTTGGTATGAGAATTTTTATGGCTATCCTTCTTCTTGCATAATTATCCCCACAAGGACCTTCATGAGCATCCTAGAGGATCTACAGTCAATCAACATTAGTCATGCATCATCATACTAAGCCATCAACATAAATCTTGTAAAGGTTATCCCTGATTTTCATGCAATGTTTGGCTTAGCAAGTAAATTATTTTATCTTGTCCCATTATTAAGGAAATTTTTAAGTGAGTAGATAGAAAAGAAATTCTTTTTACTAATTAGGACCTTCTAGATTTTGCACTTCAACACGTTTTGCAAAGATGAGTTCATTTGAAAACTGATCAAATAATGGTCCCTCATGCTCTTCTTTGTTCCATCATAACCCAAATAAATGATTAGTGACCACATTCTCAGTTATCTTTTTTTGCATCATTATGAGATCAAACTCTTGTAGAATTACTAGCCATCATTTGACATGGGACTCATTGCTAGTTTGTTCATGAGAAACCTAATGGCACTGCGGTCCATGTGCACAAAGATTTGATATCCAAGCACATAGTATTTAAACTTCTCTAATATGCACACTACCACCATGAGCTCCTTCTCTATGGTGATGTAGTTTAATTGTGTCCCCACAATGCTTTTACTTGCACAATGGATGTAGTAAGGACATTTCTAGTCATCCAATTATGTAAGCATATCCCCCAAGGCATAATTAGATGCATATGTCATAATGTGGAAGGACGTGGACCAATTTGGAGCATGTATAATTATAGTATCTATGATCTATTTCTTTAAATATTAGAATGCTAACTCACATTCCTTGTTCTAGTTGAAGGGTGCATCCTTCTTTGTGAGATCAACCAATACTTTAGCAATTTTTAAGAAATTATCAATGAAGCATTAATAATAACTAGTGTGTCCAAGGAATGATCTTACTTCTTTCATTGTATTTGGTTTCCTAGTGATTCCTTGGATAACCTAGACTTTTCCTAGGTTCATCTTGATTCCTTTCTCTAGAAATTCCATGACCCCAACACTATGCCTTCTTGGACCATTAGATGGCTCTTTTGATAGGTAATCTTTAGGTTAGTCTCCATGCATTGTTGAAGCACTTACTCAAGATGGTTGAAAGCTTACACAAATGTGATATCATAGGTAGAGAAGTCATCCATAAAGACTTCTACCCAGCTACCAATATACTACTGAAAGATGTTGAGAACCAAACTTTGGAAGATTGCATGAGCATTACATAGGTCAAAGGGCATCTTTTGGTATGCAAAAGTTCCATAAGGATTTGTGAACATGGTTTTGGCTTGGTCCTCCAATGCAATATAAATTTGGTTATAGTCACTGTAACCATCAAGGAAGCTTTAATAACAATGTCCCACTATGGTATCAAATAGTTGGTTAACAAATGACAACAGAAAGTGATCATTAAAAGTTACCATGTTCAACAATAGGAAATCTATGTAGAATTTCCATTTCCCTCCTTTCTTGGGCACAATCATGAGTGGTCAAACCCATTCGCTATCTACAATAAAATAGATAAAACCAACCATGAGAAGTGTTTCTACTTCTTCTTTGACATCTTTCTTTAGTTTTTTATTCAAAATTTGCTATGACTACTTCTTAGGCTTGATGGAAGGGTCTACATAGTTGTAGTGCTAGAACATCCAAAGATCTATCTAGTAAGTTCATGATATAACCAAGAAAAGGCTATTGGCCACTTATTCACCATCCTTAATAGCTTCTATTTTTTATCTAGAGCAAGGTTGGCATCCATGATTACTAGCTTGCCATTGTTGAGAAAAGCATATTTCAAAGTTATGGATAAAAATTTAAGTTCAAAGGGCTTCTCCCTAAAGTGATCAGGGATATTCAACTTCCCCCAATCCATTTCACTTTGTATGTAAAATATTTGATGATGGAATCACTCCATTTCATCCATGTTCTCAATGTAAGCACTAGTGAGGCTTTTAAATGGTTCCATGCATATAGTGGATTTAGATTGATGATATATTATTACTTAGTAGGTACCTTCTTGTTTTATGATTCTTAAATAAAAGCCCTAAATAAGTATTGTTTTGGCACATTATAGAATGGACATTAGAGGTCTATTGGTTTGAAGGTGGATCGAGAGTACTTTTAAATGTAGAAGAGGTAGGGTTAATAACCACAGGGATCTATGAGGATTTTGTAGGGCCATTTTTTCTAAAGAATGATCTCTTATGAGGATTTTTTTCAGAGCCACTTGGATGAATATCCTTCCATAATTCACTACCCTCACAATGTTTCATTGCTATCATTGTGATGGATTTTTCCCTACATAGGTGAAGCATGTATCAAGGGTGTGGTCGTGGATGGTGCAATAGCTATTAAGGGGTATGAAGGATGGAAAGAAAAAGGAGAATCCCCTCTTAGAGAAGGTGCTCTATAATATTTCAAATGATAGTACTGGTTGTTAACCTTTTGATATTTTAAAACCTTAAGGAAAATGGAGAATATAGAATGTTATGAAGTGTGATGCTTTTGCAAGGCATGAAGAAGAGATCAAGAGATGACATCTACAAAGAGATGAGATGAAATCTACAAAGAGATGTCAATGTGGAGACAATAAGAAATCAAGGAAGCATGTATAAGTCCACAAGTATCTAAGTAAAGACTACAAGGAGTTAAGGGAGCATGGATAAGTAACAAAGACTTCAAGTCAAAATAAGATGCTTTGGTGATCAATGAGGTAGCGTTGGAATCAAGAGTTCAAATGCAAAGAAGACATCTCCTAGAAATGAGAAATGTTTCCTATCAAGAGAATACATTTCCCTAATGAAAAAGACATCCTAGCTGAAATGAAGGATGCCAAGAAAAATATGTCTCCCATAAATTGGAGACATCTCCTTTTAGGAGAATACATCTCCTGAGAGACATCTTTCCTGAATGGAAATCTGATGTAGAGAGACTCACAATCACAAAATGACATCTCCCCTAGCCATTAGATACATTTGGGAACTTGAAGGCTATAAGATGACTTCATTTTCTTTGGTGTTGTGCAAGTATAGTGCATGAATAGTTACTATAAAAATAATCATTACACACTATACTTGTGTATCAAATTTATCATATCATTTGCTTATGTATTGTACTTCATTTTCATACCATTTTTGGTGTTGTATTGAGTGCTATTGTACTATGCCCCAGAGTCAAGGAGATGTTTACTACTCAAAGGAGATGTCTACTCCTCAAAGGAGACATCTACTTGGGTTTTTTAAGCGTGACTATCTTTTCATTTAAAACTCTCATTTAGCACTATTATAAAAATCAAAACCCTTATTTTTTTAAATCATTCACACATAAACATCCAAGGAAAGATGACCAAGGTTTTACTAGCAACTATGATATGTATGAATTCTTCAACAACCATGGTCCATACAATGGTAACAACATCAAGAGAATCACCTAAGAGGAATAACAAGACAAAAGAAGCTTCTACTAGCACTACAAATATATGCAATCCTTAATTTAGATCAGTGAGCACCCAACACTTGTTTAAGGTACCTCAAACCATTTCCATCATTTCTAAGTGATCTCATTCTTTTCCTTAGCATAGACAAAAGGAATTAATGACTTCTTCCAAGTATTGAATTGATATGCCTTCATATATATGAATTTTTGTATGCCCAAAATTCTCATCAAATGATTCTACTATAGCATTATTATAATAAATGCTTTTGTTAGGGCTTTCACTACTATCATTGGGGATCTGCTAATTGAAGTATCTCCTCAAGTCATAAATGTATTACTTGGGATTTCTAATGTTGATATGTTTAGAGTTGCCAATAATTTCATGAGTGATATTTTCATGAATGGTGTACTTCCAATTTTCCAAAATGAATTTTGTGATACATTGTTTGGGAAGTTAGTGTCTCTTAATAGTAGGAGGATTTATAGAAGTCAAATGATCCCTGGTGGTTCCACTCTATCACTCATTTACTTGTATAACATCATTGTAAAATGGAGAAAATATAATTATTTTTTGCATACCTAATCATTTGTTTTGTACTTCCTTCTTAACATGGATCATAATCTTTTTCATGATATGTTGGCTTTTTTCACCAAGGAGAGATGCCTATGGCACCCTCATTTCATCATCTTGTTGATTCAACAAAGGGATGTGCCCATTCTTGACATACCTTTGCTTAACGACAAGAGGATCCTTAGTGAGTATGTAAAGAAGAGGAGCCCCACCCATGTTAAGGAAGCAAAAACTAGCATCAAGACTCCAAAGTCCCAAAAGAAGAAATCTTCATCACCATCTTAGGCCTCTCCTTATTTGAGAAGGTCTAAATCAGCTAACAATCAAGTGAGATCTTTGCTTAAGAAGTTTCTTTAGCAATTTACTCATACCTTAGGGATGACTGGTAGGAATCTCTCTTACCTTCGTAGAGAATGGACGTAGTCCACATACCTCTTCCTCTTGATGGATAGTAGTTTAAGAAGATCACCACTTCTTCCATTTTAAATAGTGGGGAGGACCTTCCAACCTAACCCAGACATTTAGCAGCAACTAGACCTTCCTAGACATATGATTTAGGCAATGCCTCAGATTCAGATGAGCCTAATGCATCACCAACACATGTCTAGGGGAAGTTTCCTAATCTTATGCAAGCTAGACCTAGTTCCCACCATTCAAATAATGCTCTAATGACATTTGAGTAGTAGGTTATGAAGAGCATGTTTAGGAGTACCTATCAGTGAATACCTATCAATCCCATCACCTATCAGAGGAAGGATGCTTCCTCCTTCTCTCAATAGGCTTCATCCCAATAGGATCCACCAGCTTCATCTCCCTTTCAAGTAAAGCTTCATCCAAAGAGAGCTCTAGGATAACTACCTTTCTCAAATGATGATAGTGAGTAGCATGCCTCTAGATCTAGCACCAGCTATGATGATGATGATGAGGAGACATATAGACCTTCTCATGTTGTGGTTTCTTTTGATGTAGATTCAGATGATGCAACTAAGATCAACGGTTAAGATTTGGCGATCCCTCCTTTTTGCTAATGTTCAAAAGGAGAAGAATTTTTTTTGACTCCTACTTATATATTGTCACTATAATATTATGAAGAAATGTTATTTTTATCTTTGATAGTATATAGGATCTTGGAAATATTTTTCATCTTTGTGAATTGAACTATAGATTCTTATCCCAATGATAACTTTGACTACCATTGGAATTTATATGTCTTAAAGTATTTTTATCAATTATTATCATTGCATAATTACTCATCCTTTTTCTTAAGTTCTCGACATCACCAAAAATGGGAATATTGGTGATCTTTTGGTATGTCCAAACCTTAAGAAAACTAAAGAACATAGGATGTTTGTATTTGCATTAATCTTGCAAGCCATGAATGAAACTCAAGGAAATGAAATCTACAAAAAAGTATTAAAACAAAGACTACATAGGCAAGATGAGAACATGGATAAGTATAAAAGAAAAAAAAGACTACAAGCTAAATAAAAAAGCTTTAGGATCTGAGTAGAAGGCTGATGATTAGCGAGGTACCCCTACACTCAACCATATGAATATGAGTGTAGCACGAGCAATCCAGTTGAATTCCACAGACTAAGTGCCTACATGCCCCATATAACACTTAGGGTTAATTATTCGTTGTCTTCCTAGACTTACTTGTAGTTGTCATGGTGTATGGTTAAGCAAGTCTGAGGTATATGATTTTTATGTCTTTTTATGTTTTTGTCTCCTATGATCTTGAGGTGAAGGGTTGAGAAACTAAGTACTAACTCTAACTAATCAACTAATTCTACATTAACCTAGCATCAACATCTATTCCCACTTACTGTACACACCCTAAAATGATGCAACCATGGCTACCAGATGCTAATCGTTACTGGGATTACCACGTGTAACGCATGTGCTCGAAGTGGTCGTACGGAGGCACTTAACTAGGAGGAAAGGTTCGAGAGAATCTAATTTAGCCTAAGTGCGATGAGCATCTATTCCTTGATTATCTGTACACATCCTTAAATGCTTGTAATCAAGTCGTACTCATTCTACATTACTAGGAGAGAAGGGTGAGAGAGAAAGCAATAAATAACATTAAATAAAATCCTATTCCATGCACTACAAGGTTTATACAGGAAGTTTGTATTTATTGCCATACACAACTTATGTTCAGGTACAATGTTGCTCGAATAAAGATCCCATTCACTTTAGGACTCCTACTGCAGGCACATGGAAAATATTCTATCTCTGGAGTGATCAATCTGCCAGAGTTTCCCTACTTCTAACCTAGGATGAGGAAACAAGGGAGAGCTACCTCTTATTTATAGATATGATAGCACACCGTGATATCACGTACATGATATCGCATGGGGTGTGATATCGTGACAGCCGCAATATCATGTACGAGATATTGTGGCCCATACAATATCGCTTCTCATCAAAGGCAAACTGATGGAAGAAAGCCTAAGAATTTAAGAAACCAAAAGTTGAAGAAGACATCTACTATTTTTAGTAGATGTCTCTATTTCAAAGAAGATGTATCACAGTAGATGTCCCATTCTTTAAGGAGACATCACTCTTGAATTAAGGCTGAACTTAGGTAGACGTCCCAACTTTGAAGGAGACATCTATACTAGCAATTGGGTATATGTTGCATAAATTCTAAGGTGTTTTTGGAAACTCCAATGCTATAAGAAGACTCCAAATTCTTGGGAATTTTGCAAGTATTTTCAACATCAAAGCTATCATTGTCTATTCTATGCTATTGTATGTGTATACTTAATTTGTCACATCATTTGATTATTTTCTTGTACTATGCTTCAAAGTACAAGAAACTGTAATTTGAGTTACACTCCTTCCTATTTTTGCTTTTTTCTTCTTTTTTTCCTTCGGGCTTGATGTGTAAAACACCACCAAGAAAAATACTTGTAACTTCTAACCTTCACCACCCAACCTAAGGCAAGATCTTATTGTAAACATAGGATTTGTGGTCCATGAGATACAATCTTGCATACTTTAACATTTTAGGACTGAAAAAGGCCTCATAAAGTGCTACTACCTCATTTCCCAAGTGGAAAACATCACCTCATGGCTATATTTGGGCTTGGAAAGGGTGAAAATGCCTTGGGAATTGCCAAATTTGACATTTTCATGGGTTCTGTGGGGGTATAGCCTTAACTACGCTAGAACCACCTACCTCCCTCATAGATGGTGTTGGATTTTCATTTTTCCAGCAAAAACTAGCGTAGTTACCACAAAACCAAATGTAGCTACATACATCCAATGGTGAAGTTGTTGGATTTTTCATTTTCTCAAACAATGGCTGGCATAGTCACCACATTTTCCAACAAATTCCAACAATGCAAGCATAGCTCTCCAAGACCAATGTAGTTAAGGTGAAGCTAGTATAGTCACAAAACTTGGTTATTATTTTTAGGATGTAGATCGGTTTTGATGGCTTTGGTGTCTCAAAACTTGCAATAAATGGTTAACTACACTGGGATAACAACATGCTACACTGGCAATCAACATCAATTTGTTAGCTATCATGGTAGAGATTTGAAGTCCAAAATAGCAACCTGAAGCCTATAAAAGCTAAACGTAAACACATTATTGAGGCTAGGTAATTTGAACAATCTAAAATGAACATTTATGAAACCCATAGTCTTTTGAGCACTTTTGAAAGAAAGTTGGTATCTATGTTGGACACTAGATACTTTCAACATAATACAATTATATCAAAAGTGGAACACTACTTGTAACCATAGTTGTAGATTTGCATGGAAACCAACAAGAAGTTATTAACAATTGGGGTTGGGGAGTACCTGGATTGTGAAGTTCAACTTCCAAACACAACTTACCATTTACAATAGGCTTCAAGCTCTATCTAAATAAGTTTTTTATGCATTTAAGCACATAATTTGTACCCTTTTGAACTCTAAAATTTGAGCATTTTTGCTATTCTAATAAATTTCTCTAGTTCATAGTGCATATTTATTTCAAGTTTAATTTTTGTGTTTATTTTCATTTGAACATACCATTTTGTTCCCATTTTTATTTTTGTTTATATTTTTCAACTCCCTAGATGATCAACTAGATCATCCAGGGTACCTTAGATATTGTTTCTCAAAGGCCCTTGGGATCCAAGGTTAGGTTGTTCTTCCCATGGATTCTCGATTCTTCTAGTAACCAAATTTTCTTGGCACTATAGTTTCTAGCACTAGAACAACATCCTCCACCCAAATTCTCAATCCAAAAAATTTTTCAAAATCTTTTTCAAAAACACTTTCTAAAAAGACTTTCTAACCTATTTCCAAATACCAAGCCTTTTACATTTTGAACTAGAAAACCTGCAAATGTTTAACTTAAAAAGTCAACGTTGGTGTCCAGTCCTCCACAACCAACAACTAGTGTAATTGTTGTGGATGAGTTGGGTTTTTTACATCATTTTCATAGCTATTTCTAGACTTTCCAGGGCTAGCATAGTAAACACTTGAAACATCAATTTTTACCCACCAAAACCCATATTTAGGATGTCTTGAAAGCCAATGTAGATCCATACAAAAATCCAAATATACCTACTCTGAAAATTTTGTAAGAGAGCCAGCATAGATACTATGAGGACTCTTGTGTAGTCCTTGGAAAAAGCAAAAATTTTCATATTTAATCTCTTAAAAGTAAATATACTTTCTTCAAGTGGAGAAATTCCTAGCCTAGATTTCCAAAGTGAAAATCCATTTTCCACCATGTAGTTCATCATAGTTGGCTAGATAGTATAGTGGTGTACTACACATCCTCTAGCATAGACACTATTGGAAAAGCCAATTTAGTTGGTGTTACCTACCTTAAATACTATCACACCATTTTCATTGTAACTTGCACTATACTTACAACATCAATTTTAGCTACTTTGCTAGTTATAATCCATTTTGCATCTTGAAAAATTCCACTTGCTCAAATTTTGATTTAAAAAATTAATTTTAAAACTTACTAAATCATTTTAAAACCATCAAACATGTCATTCATCCAATCCACCATCTTTCCCCACAACCTAACTAATATGGCATCTAACCAAGATACTTTGAGTGTCTGTGATCCTAAAGATCCTTCCATGGCTGAATGTAGATAGTCACTTAGGTTGAGAGGGAAGAGCCTAGATTTTGCAAACATTCATGAAAATTATTATAATTTAATCTATGGCAAGATCTTGGTAGGTCTGCTCATCCCATAGCCAAAGGCAAAGTCCAACCATGAATACAAACTTATTCACTGTAATGGAAAGAAATACATTCTTTCCTCATATGATAAGATACCACTGTATTAAACCCATACATGCATTTTGTCTCATCTAATCGATATGGATGAGCAAGATGGGATGTCAAGCTATAAGGACTAGCATGAAGAGCATGATGAGTTCAAGGCAGAGCCTAAACTAGACAACTTCATAGGAAGCCTATTCCAACAATCGACTCCTCAAGCCACTATGCTTACTTTGGTCTCTCCTACCTCTTCCATGGGGCAATTCTATCAAACTTCTTGACCTATTTATCCAACCATGTTTGGGCCAACCCCTATTCTATTGGTGCATCAAGTGCAATCGATGTCCCAAACCACATCCATTTTCTCATACATGTTGTTTGCCACACAACCATGGTCAGCTCAGCCATCACCAATGGTTATCACCATCATTCATTCCTTCTCCATAATAGTGGGCACTACAATGGTATTCCAAATAATCCAAGGATCATAAACACCTTTTTCTTCCTTCATATCAAAAGTCACAACTTAGATCTCTTTCTCCATGTTTCAATCACCTATGATGGTGGTCACACAACCTCTTCCTTCTATGCCAACATCAATTGTATAACCTCAAGCTTCATAACTTCATCTTCAACCATCAACACAAGTACCATAGTGCACAGGGATACCCAAAGGCCTAGATCAATCCTTTCAAATGATTCAAGACCTTACTGAAGAGCTACAAAAACTCAAGGCTAGTACAACTTAAATGGTTAAGGTTCTAGACTTTTACCAAGGTGATCCTATAAGCCTTACTATGTCCCAAATGAGCTTACCTATGTATATTCCTATACCAAACTTCACCAAATACAATGGTAAAGGAGATCCCAATGCATACTTGGTTACCTTTTGATCTAACTACCTCTTTTTGCAAGCTTGGCCTCATATGATACTATGTATTTTTCCTATCTTCCTCAAATTTAAGGATCTAGATTGGTATTGAACATTGCCTAGAGGTTTTACATATTTCCTTAAGGACCTAATAAACCAATTTTTCAACCAATTCAAATACAAATTGAAGCTAGATATCATCTTAGATCAATTGATGAAGGTGAATCAAGGGCCACTTAAACTAATCAAAAGGTTCATTCAAAGGTAGAACTTAATACTCAATGACATGTAGAAGCCTATTTGTGAAACCCAGTTCTTGGTCATCTACAAGGGAGTAGTAAATAACTTTATCAAGTTAAAGCCAATCCTTCTTGCAAACTAAGAACATTAAGAAGGTAGCTGAGGCAAGTAATGATATAGCCTATGTGGCCTATAAAAATCAACATGTAAGAAGGGATAGTAGTAAAATCAAGCAAGAGCATGAAACTATGTTTGCAATGAAAAAAGAGACAAAACAAAGAGAGAGGTTGGGATCACCACCTCACAACACATCTTCTGACTCATCAAAACCATCCACTTCTTATGTACCAAATCAACCAAGACCAAATTTGGAGGGAAGGATAGATCTATGTACACAAGGTTACCTATGAATCCCTCTGAGCTTTTAGAATAGTCACTTAAAGACAACTATATACAACATAAGTAGCTATCTAAGGAACCTCATAAGAGGTATGATTGTTGATGAGCAGCGAGTAGAATACCTTCATCATAGATCATTATTAGATTGGATATCAATGAAGTTGGAAATAGAAACATCATTTTCATTCTTATCATCTACTAACTTAGTATCTTGATGCTTATTTTTTTTCTTTTCCTTTTCCTCCTTTATTTTAACTTTTTCCAAATCTTTTTCTAGTTTCACTACTTTGCTACATAAGTCTCTTATTAATTGTCCTTTTTAGATCCTCTACTTTCTAACTCTTGCTCTGTCTTAATATGAAATGTTCCTAGTAATTCTTTAAGTTGGGTAAAATCTTCCACAAGGATCATAATTTTCTCTTCTCTTTTATGAGTTGTAATAATTTCTTCATTGTTTAAGTTCAACTATTTCTCTAACTGTATAGCTTCACTAAACTAGTCATTTAGTGTTAGCAAGTTTGGAATTCTCCTTAACCAAATTAAAATATTTGGATTCATAGCCTTAAGATAAGTGTCTCTAAGCATTTCATCTGATTGTCTATATCTTTGAAAGAGCCCACAAATTTCTTGAAATTTAATTTTGAAATCTCTAATTGACTCTTTAACTCCTTTCTTAGCTTTTATTAGTCCATAGTACAGTTGTTGTTGATCTAGTTGATTGCTAAATTGGTCCAAGAAAAGGCTTTTCACATCATCCCAACTAGTGATACTATTTCTTAGCAAGTTTGAATACCAAATTTGTGCCATATCCTTTAAATTTGCTACAAAAAACCTACAAGCTTGATCTTGATGAGCTAAAGCTAACTCAAATAGGTGAATGTACTCTTCAACCAAGTAATCTTTTCTAGTAGTAAAAGATTCAGGAAAATGTTTGTAACTTGCCTTGGGAATATCATTGTAGTTTTTACAACCTAATGGTGTAACTCTTGCCAAGGACTCATTGGTTGTGGATTTTCCATCTTATTAGTATTTCTTTTAGTAGATGAACTCTTATTTTTCTTCAACCTCCTCCTATATACTAATAAACGAGATGCAAGAGGCGAACTTCTTATCTTTCTAGTTTTTACTCCACTACTTATCCCATACAGAAAAACCTTTTTCTATTCTTCTTCCAATGAAAAATTGATCTTATAATCAAGATTTAATGAATTTTAAAAGAGAATGAGAAAGAAAGTATATTTTTGTGAAATCTCAAACATTTAAGTGAGATAAATTAAACATGAGAAAACACTTCAAAATAAAGTTATTCCAATTCAACCTAAAGTGTTACAAATCATCCAAATACTCTAAGCTCAACAAGAAATTTTGTAAAAGACACTCCTATTAAACTACAAAAATTCTTTGTAAATGAAAAAAATACAAGCTATTATATGCCTAGTTAATAGTTGTTAATAATTGCAATAATAGAGCTATCAGAAAAGGTATAACAATTTCAAGATTGAATATGAAGGAAAAACTTTAAAATTGAAGCTATTTCAAGTCAACTCAAAATATCAAAGATTTTCTAGAACCTTTATACTTGAATAGGAAATTTCATAAAGGCATTACTATTAAATAGCTCATGATGCTTTTTAAAAGACAACACAAGCTCTTACATGGTAAAAAAATAGAAGTCTAACATTACACAAAAATAGAGCTATAAGAGATATAAGATAATCCCATAATTAAATGTCAAATATAGTACTATCTAAAATATTATCTAAGCAACTAAGGAAAAATGAGAAGAAACAAATTCATAGGATTTAAGCAAAGTAGCTGAATTGATGATGCAATTAGCAAGTTATTCTTACAAGTAATCTTAAATACTTCTTTCAAGTTCCTTTCCTATTTTTTCCATTCAACCCTTAAAGCTCTTTTTATATTGGCTTCTTGATAGTTACAAACATCATGAGAAATTAAGGTTAGTTACAAACATCATGGGAATTTAGTTATAACCACCATAGGAAGTTATAATTTCTTTGGGAATTTACTATTACTATAAAAATATAAGCTATAGTTGCCAAGTATCCTATTCATGTAGGATGTTGGATAACTATCCCATGTTTTCTCCATGGACATGGTTCCACCATATTCCACTCCTTCCTACCCTACTATGGCAAATCCCATGCTATTTATAGCCACAAATCACACTCAGACAATGCAACAAACAACCAACTATTATACATCAATATCATTTACAACACAATCTTGATACATAAAACTAGCAATGGTGGCTTTTACCACCACAAATCTGTTAACTACTCATGCAAGGTCTACCATAGGACCCTAAGCAACACAAGGGTCATACACCCCAAATATGCCATGTTTACCTCAAGTACTGGCACAAACATCTTTTTCTTTGTTTGGTCCTTAAGACACTATGATAACCCAACCTTTTCCTTCTATCATGTAACCCATAATGAGACCAGAAGCCTCACAATAGACACCACAACCTTATGTACAAACCCTGCAACCTATAGGGCCACTACAAAGCTTGGATCAAGCCTTCCAAATGATCTAAGACCTAACAGAGGAGTTGAAGAGGCTTAAAACCTCTATCACACAAACTATCAAGATTATGGACTTCTACAAGGACAATCCCATAAGTCTTGTAGTCCCACCCTTGAAAATTCCTCTTGGTGTTCCCATTTCCCAATTTAGAAAATATAATGGAGAAGGTGATCCTAATTCTCACTTTATTACCTTTCAATTTGAATGTTTACTCTTGTAGCCATGGCCTCATACCATCATGAGGATTTTCCCTATGCCTTTAACTAGGAAAACATTTGATTGGTAATGTGCATTGTCTAGAGGGTCCATATCCTCTTTGGAGGACCTTGTAGCCTAGTTTGTCAATAGCTTCAAGTATAACTTAAAGCTTTACACAATGCTTGACCAACTCATGAAGGTCAAGTAGGGGCCCTTAGAAACTATACAGAAATTCATTCAGTAATGGAATGGATTATTGAATAAAATACCATAGCCCATAGTTGAAGCCCACTTGTTAGCCATATTCAAGGAAGTAGTTAATGACTTCATCAAATCTAAAATCTACTACCTTGATCCATGATCTCTTAGCCAAGTGTTCTCACAAACTAAAAATATATAGGATGCCATGAAGCCCAGTCATGATCCAACCTATATATCATATAAAAATCAACATACTCAAAGAGATAAAGAAAAGAACAAATAAAACAACATAGCCATAGCAACTATAACCAAGGAAACCAAGACCACAAAACAATAACTGAAGGTCAACCTACCCAAGGATCTCACCAATGACTGCAATAACCAACCATCGACCTCTAGGACCACTACATCAACAACAAGTAGACCTAACTTTGAAAGGAAGGACAAGTCTAAGTACATTACATTGCTATTAAAACCATTTGAGTTGCTAGACCAACCATTAATAAGTTGGCTCATACAACACAAACAAATGACTGAAGTTGCTTGAAAGAAACACAAGTAACTATGCAATGAAGACTCCACTCAGGAAATGAAGATGATCCCCAAATTCCTAAATACTTTAAGCTAGACTAATTCTACCATTATCATAAATTGCCTAGTCATGATACAGACTTTTATCTTGCACTGAAGGATGACTTGCAATGGATGATAGATAGGGGAAAACTAGTCTTAGATGCTTCTAACCTAGTTCAACCACAAAACCAGTCAATGCAATTCTACAAAGGCCCATTGAATGCTAATGATATCTCCTATGTTATTTCAAAACTCAACATAAATGAAAATCAGATACCTACCAAAGGACCATTCATGATTCAAGTACCCCTTTATAATGAAAGAGCTTCTTTAGCTTCCCATAGCTCAAGACCTCCCTTCATTGTCAGAGTACCATCACAAATGCCTCTAAAGAAACCTTTTGCCTTCAAGGTCTCCCAACCCAATACAACCTAAATAGCTATAGCCTAACCAACTACACAACAACCTCCTATGGTGGCCAATGCTATTGTCTCTTCCATACAACCAAAAGCTAACAACCATAAAACTTTAGACAAACAAAGAAAAAGCATAAGTAAAAGCTTGACAATAAGGGAGATAGGTAGATGGAGGCATGAAAGGAAGTGGAACCACCAAAGCCCACTTCCATTTTGGCTATACCCATGACCTCCTCTGCCCCAACCTTTTCAACCAACAACCCACAAGAGGACATCAAAGCCCACAACCAAGACAACAAGGAAGAGCCACAGTAGCCAAAGGCTAAAGCTGAAGTCCACGTTTTGGGATGCATGGAGGAAGTAAAGCATAACCATAGTGACAAGCCCACAACATGACAAAAAATTCCTTAATGCAATGGACTAATTCAGGCAATCCCTCAAGTAGAAAAACACAACCCTTAGCTTATATGACCTAATCATGACTTCTATCACACATCATGAGGCACTAGTTAGAATGTTAACCTTCATACTCATTAGTGAGGATATTTCTACTAACAAGGAAGCCATCCTTGCAATGATGATTCCTCCATCACCAAGGAAGGAGAAATCAATAGCCTTAAAATTTCAAAATTTCAAAATTGCAAAATTAATGTTAATCCCTAGAATGGCAAAGTGACTAGCCCCTTTATTCATAACCATATGCATAGGAAAATTTAAAATACATTAGGTGCATGTTGATGATGTGGAGGCAACCAACATCATCCCATGCATCATCATTGAATACTTGGGCTTAACTAAGTAAGTACAACCTACAACCATCACAACTCTTAAGTCCTTTAATGGATCAAGAGTTTCTGTCAAGGGGTGTATCTCCTTGGATTTTATAGCTAGAGAACAATTCCATACAACCACAAACTTCTTAGTGGTGAAAGAGACACTAGGATTCAACCTTATCCTAGGGAGACCTTGGTTGGCTCAGTTATGTGCTATGTCCTCGTCCATCCATCAATAAATTCACCTTCCTTATAAGGAAGGTGAAATCATCATTCATAGTGACAATTTGGCTTCCCTAGCTATCTATAATGTAGACATAGAATAAGGGTCCAAAGTGGAGCTTCAAGAAGAAGCTCCTAGCCATGAAGACCAAAAACCCACGATAGCCAATGATGATGATGAAAGAAAATGGGATACATCATGAGATGAACTCCCTTTTAACATCATAAGCAAAGGGGTTGATGAATACAAGCTTTGGAAAGTAGGCCTTACTCGCTCCCTAATCTTGCAAAGATCAGGAAAAATCTATACAAGTGAAGTTTACCTTATCCTTCCCCTACCTCTATGACCAAATGCACTGAAAGCCATATAGCCTTACTTTTCATTTGTTGTTTTACTCTTTATGCACATAGCCTAAATTTGTTTGCATTTTTACCTATTTTCTACAACCTTTCTTTATTTTTACTTATGTTTCAAACATCAAAAAAAGCATCTCTTCCAGAAAATGTTTGCTAAGATGTTAAACTGGCACTACCATCCACTAAGATGTTAAATTGGCACTATAGTCCATTAAGACTCTAAACTGGTGATATGGCATACCATGGCCTTAAACTAGTAAAAACTATATGACCTATGCTCGTAATGGCCTAAAACCAGCAAAAATCTCTTTTATTACTATTCTCTCTTTTCTTATGCCATTATCACATCGATTAGCCATTTAATTTTATAACCAAAAACATCAACATCACTAATTTCAAGGTTTATAACATTTACAGTATTCACCACTACTATAAATGCATATAGCTAAAATAAAACCAATAATTAAATTTAAAATTAAAATGACCATAACATACATAGCCATGTCAACACTATGTGGCAAAAATTTCAAAGAACAACAGCCATCTATAACATAGTCTTGGTTAATCATAGTCATTAACATGAAAAATAAAATAATCAAAAAGCTAAACTGAAGGATGCTCCTAAGTGACATCTAGAGGAGAAAGTGATGGGTCATTCCCATCCTCACTACCATGGCTACCAATATCTCCTCAAGCCTAAAATGCAATAACATATATCTAGTTAGTAACCCATAGCCAAAATCATGACTTAAAACAAAGACTAAAACATGAAATATATCAAACCTTTAGAAATTATAACTCCATTACTTCTAGGGATAGATGAAAAAGGCCTTTCTCCAAACAATGGAGGATCTAGTCCTCTATCATGTTGAACCAGCCAACATCCTCAAGATCAATGTCAGACCTGTCTATAGGAGTCTAAGTAGGAGGCCCATGAATAGGAATAGTTGTAGAGGTCTCACCTACAACCATGGTGATCTAAAGAGTAGAGGATTTCTTTACCTTCAGAGTACTTTCAAAAACTTGATAAGCACTCTCCACCTAGATCCCCTAAATGAATAGCTCTCTTTTGCACCATTCAATCAACTCCTCCTTAAGTCCCTTTACATAGGCCACATGATTAACCTTATACAAACACTTGTGGGCCTTTGTGTCCTTCCCCACTCTAGGACCCAAGCGTAGTGATCCTTCTAGTCCTTAATATTTTGGGAGATGAGGTTCATCTACATACATCGTTCCACCATCTCTCATAGGACCACTACTTTATCCTAAGCAACATGCTAGTAGTGGGCCCATGTGATCTTGTTAGTCCATAACTTCCTTGAGTTAGCCACTTGGGCTTCCACAAAGGATTTATAGTCTTGGAGATCTATAATTGTGTCCTCCTACCTTTGAGTCCTTTTTCTTAAGGCCACAACTTCCTCTCATAGGGATTTTTTTGACCTCTCTAGCTCCCATGAAGTTTTTGCACAAGACATTGCTAAATTAGTAGCAATCTCATACAACTTCATGAGTACACTTGACACATCAAAGCGAAGCTTTGGTAAGGATTCAATATTCATGTCTCTCTTGTGATACCACTCCATGAAGGATACTACACAAGCACAAAATACAACCATAGAATAGAACCTAAGATAGCAATAATGCAAGCAAAGCCCACAACTAAGACACATAAAATGAAATACTTACCTTTCTCAGGTGCAACCTAATGTAATCGATCGATGATGTCCTTAGCCATCCCACATAGAAACTCCACTTTCTCTGGAGTCTCTACCCATGGCTTCACATGAAACTTAGGAATGGGATCTTGCACTAGTGGTTTAGGAACTACTGTATGCATAAAAATCATCAAAAGGTTAAGATGACAACCAAAAGATAACCAATGAGATATAAAAAAACTATTAAGGCATAGGTATACCTAGCTCCTCCTCCTCTCCCTCATCTAGGATGATGATGGGAGAGGTACCTAGTACTACCTCATTAAACAAGGCATCTAGATCATCTATACCTACATCAGTAAGTCCTTCAACCATAGGTTACTTTAGGAATGCCTCTTATGCATGCCTTTATTTTGCCTCTGTAGTAGCTTGGGCTACTATAACCTTACACTTATCTAAAACCATAACACATAGAAACTTAGTTAACACATGAAACCATAAAATAGCCATAAACTTTAGAACATGAAATATCCAAATTTAAAAGAATTCTTACAACTGCCTTCTATGAGGGCTTAAGATTAAACTTAAGCTTCTTCAGGATAGGTTGATCTAATGCTAGGGTTGCCTCCTTCATAGGCCTCTTGAGTTTCTATTTAGCTACCTCTTTGGCCTGCATGTGCCATCATCTGACATCCTAAACACTAGCAAGAAATGAGAGGGGCTCATTATCATTAGTACTATCAGAAGACTCATATCACCTAACATCAAGATTCTTAGTGGTGATGGATAACATATCATCCATTCCCTTTTATGGGTTCTAGGCCTACACTGTTGGATAGAGGTGCCTTATCCAAGGCCTAGAAAGTTGGCTTGGGTTTTGGAAAATACGTCGTCCATTCTATACACCACCAAAAACTCTGTGAAGCTCTTTAGATAACCTATAAAAAATGTAAACTGCATATGGATTATTGTAGAGGTGTCAAGACAAAGTCCAAGGATTTTCTCTCAAAGCCTAGTAGCTAAAGCAGTTTCCCAATCAAATCTAATGACCTCCATCAAGACCTTCTTAAAGGTCCACCTCTATGCTAGTCCGATTACCTTCTTTTTTAATAGTAGTTTGTGGTATGCATTAGATTTAAACAAATGATATGATTCCTTTACATCAAGATTTGTGAATCTCTCCATCAAAATTCCATAGTAGCCCAAGTTGGCACCAAGCCACTCTAGAACTTCTTCGCAATGGACCAATTCACTTAACAGCCTGGTAGGAACCTTTGCCCTATTAGTAGAGATACCAAACAAGTCATGAAGGAGGCTAGCACCAACATCCATGTTTACCTTCACACCTCAGATTATGGTGCTAAAATAGCCAACCTTCTCATTGAAGGAGTTGATAACATACAACATCTCTATAGTAATAATGGAAGGGATAGGTGCCATAAATACATTGAGAAAACCTACATGTTGGATGTTTGCTTGAACGTATCTAGGCACATACCCATTTAGCCACTCTTGTACTAATGTCACATCACCAAACATTAGGATGAGGGTATCCTCATGACGTGAACTTGAAAGTGGTATAGTAACATCAACTAAGGTGGAAGGTCCTATGAAGAAATAACTAAAGGTTAGCATCAATATCAATGTTTTTGATGACCAAGAAAAGCAATAAAACACTTAGAGCCATAAAAAACTAGAAGTTATATGTTCACCTTTACTTTTCTTATACAGTGTGGAGGTTTGAGCTACAAGGGTCATATCTGTGCTGTTGACATCTACCCATCAGTTGTGCATCATCCCATCATCCTTGCACTTTTTGTATATGAGGTTAAACCTAGTGGTGTATTCATCAAAGTTCCCTCTTAACTATTGATACACAGTAGTTCTAATTTGAGGACTTAGTGAATTCATCCAAAGTAGTTTGAGCCACTACCAAGATTTGATCATTGATGATTAAGCCCTGATCATTGACCTTATACCTACAAGAAGTTGTAAAATCATTGAAGCTAGAGAAGGTAATCAAACCAAAGCATAAAAGCATTACAATAACCATGTTTACCCCTGTAGATAGTACACAATTCCAAGTGGGTTCTAAAATAATGTGTGGGCTCTATGTGCCACCATCAGAGTATTGTTAGTATTATACTAACTATACTTTGAGATCGTCAAGATCTCTGAAAGGTAACATTGACTTATGGCAGCTGTTGGTCCCCCTACAATCTTAGGAAGTGACCTATCAGTAACATATTTGGCAATTAGGCCAAATGCCTGAGGTAATAGGCTCTCTACGATAACCCCAACTACATCCGTAGACAAGTGTGGCCATAGCATCATACTAAAGTTTCTAAGGAGGTAGGAAAGGAAGGCCCTTGCCCTAGGCTAAAACCACAATGAGAGCTTTTTGAAAGGCATGTCATCTGGTGGGGTGTTGGTCCTATGATGACCAATATAGCATAAGATACCAACTAGCTCCACTATGATGAGGATGGACCTCAAAAAGACCCTGCATTAATCAAAGCACCAAAAAACATTATGACCAATGGAAATTACTTAACAAATTTAGAAAAAATATCTAGTCAGAGGTGAAATTAGCCTCTATAAAAAACTATGAGATGTTTATCTAAATTAGTTTAAGTAATTCCATAAGAAACATTATTAAAACCTTGTGTAACCTTACATCATGACCAATTGGAATTTCTTAACAAATTTAGAGTTAGAGGTAAAATTAACCTCTGTAAAAAGCTCTTAGATGTTTATCTAAGTTAGATAGAGAAATTCCATAGAAGCATTGTCACCATATTTTATAGCCTTTATAGCCAAAACATTATAGCTAAAACTGAGTCTTAGCCTAAATTATGGATAAATCTAGAAAATGCATCTAAGTTATGCATGAACTTGAAAAAAATACAAGTTATGTATAAATTTAGAAAATGGCATCTACATTATGCATAAATTTAGAAAAAGAAAACATAAGTTTTTATGAAAAGAATGATTGAATTTGGAAAAAACATCTAAACTATTCAAAAATCTTAGGAAAAGCTACCTAAATTATGCAAAGCATGCATAAATTTTGAAAAAATCATCTAAGCTATGCACAAATTCAGAAAAAAAGTATGTTAAACTTAGAAAAAGCCATGTAGCCATAGTAAAAGCTTATTTCAAAAAGAAAAAGCTTTTACTCTTCCTAAAAAAGAAAAATTAAGCATTGATTTTACATGTTAACATAAAAGAAACATAAGTTATACATATCAACCACTGCTATGCTCAAATGGGTAATGTACTACAACCGTGAGTTTTGCCTTGATTCACACAGCCATAACAAAAAATTCATAAAAAATTTGTTTGAGCTTCAAACGTAGTCATTCCACCACCATTTGAAAGCTTAAAGAGATCCCTATGTAGCCATGCTTATAAGAAATTCAAAACCTTTTCCATTTATGAACGAAAAATTTTGTCAATTTGGACAATAATCTGAAAAGGGCACAAACATCCTTATTACACATGCTTAGTAAAAAATTTATAACAATTTTTTTTCAATCCAATCATAGTGATTTCACTTCCATTGGAAAGTTGAAGCTAATGCCTATGCATCCATAACAAGAAAATAGCCAAAACCTTTGCCATTTCCTTATAAAAAATTTTCAAAGTTTCATAAAATTGCAAAAGTGGTAGAAACAACGTAATTGCGCAATGTTAGGAAAATAGCCATAACTTCTTCATTTTAAGGTCAAATTAAATGAGACAACAGCCATCATAAATATTTAAAAAGGGCTACAAACCAATAACCTTTAATTTTGAAAATGTATAGTTGTTGTACCAAGAAATAATATACAAGTTTGCTTGCTTTTTTATATCAAAACTTCAAAAATCTCAAAACCTAAATTACATATAGCCATGGAAATAGTTGAAATAGCCAAAACCATTGAAACCCATTAAAATTAATGCATAAATAATGTGTTAGGATATTTTTAAAATTTAATTTTAACAAATCCTAACTACTACATTTGAAAAAAATAGCCATACCCCAAAATCTTGGGAAAAAAGCATGAAATAGTAAGGCCTATTTTTAAAATTGAATCTACTAAAGTTAAAGTAATAAAACAACTATAGATCTCCATGGAAGTAACCAATATAGGAGATGGAAATTTTTTTAGAATTTTGTTTTAATCCCTCCACCAAAGTAGATTTAAAAAAAGGACCCTAACACATAGGAAGAAAAAAACTAGAAAAACCATAAGAAAACAAGGACAAAAATAGCTAGAACTACCTACCTTAGAGCAGTATCAGAAGAAGCCTAGATAGAGACTAGATAGAGATTGGCCTAGGAACTTCTAATGCCTAAGCATGTTCATCCATCCTCTATATCATAGGATTTTTGCTCTTTCCCCCTCATTGCTTGGGTGTCATGGTAGGCTCAACGCTAAGGATGATAAAGATTAAGAGAAGATAGGAGTTCTATGTTAGTTGTAGGGGAGATGGGAGGCTTCCACACTAGGTATTGGTTGTGACTTCCATAAGAACCTCTATTAGAGCTTTCCTCTAGTGCACTATTGCTATAGACTGATAGTTTTCATCAAAACCTGCAAAATTTGACATATAAAACCCATCTAAAACTTAATTGCACACCTTGAAACCCCAACTACCAATGTAGTGCACCATAACTAAAAGTACACTAAGGTGCAAGGGGGAAAAGTTTAGTTTACAATAGTTTTGAGTGGGAAACAAATTCCCTTTTCAAAATTCTAAATTTTTGGATTATGGGCCCCATCTTGTGCCTTCACTCTTTGTAGCGACCAAAAACGTCGGCGGCAGGAAACCGCTGAGGGGGACGTTGGTCATTGGCAGTCTTAACCTCGTTTTAGTGGGAGGGCCGTGCTGGATGGGATAGAAACAGGGTGCCCTGAATGATCTAGTTGATTAGACAGGGACTTAGATGGTGTTAATATAACCTTTTGCAACATGTGAGTCTAAAACGAGACTGGTAACACGAAGTAATGCTTAAATGTAAAAGAGATGGGAAACAGTGTAAAATGCAATAGTAAATAGAAGATAATGTAAAATGAAGATAGAAAAGTGCACCACTTCAAAGCTATCACCTCACTCTATCAAGATGGATACAATCAGTTGCACAACGTTGAGAAGTGCAGAGATCCTGAGAGTAACCAAGACATGTAGAGAAAGGTGATTGTGCGCTTGGACGCGGGCTTAGTCGTTAACAACGCGAAGTGCTACCAAGGTGGTAGAAAGGAGTAGAACAAAATGCCAACTGAAAGTGCTAACTATTTACGATGTCAAACAGAAAGCTTACAATGCCCAGGGTTACAATGCCAACCTTTTTACTTGTCAGCCAACCAGACTGTTAGCTAACTAGATTGCTCAGAAAGCTGGGGACCCGGGGGACTAAAAGTTTTGAAAAAGGGGGATGTGAAAAGTGCCAAAAGTCACTAGAGCATCGCTCATTGGGGTATTTATAGGATGAACGATGCACAAAAGATGTGGTTTGAATGCCACGTGCCCTGGGCTTATGCTGACTTGCTTGTGCTGCATGTGCCTACACGATTGTTGGGTGAGCCTACCATGCCATAATTACAAACCTGCCACGTCGTAATTATGCTTTCAGAGCAATGGTGCAATTAGGTAAGGTGCATTAATGTCACATAACTGCTCACTACGTCTTGCCATGCTTTGTAGCGTAGCACTTGGCGTAACGTAGCATCTTGTCATGTTGTGCTACGCTACGTAGGGTAGCATAGTGTAACCATCAGTTTGAAGAAAAAAATCTACACTATGTCCCATTGCATGTGTTGGGAACCTTCACAGTGTCATGACTGCTGGTTGCATATTTGCTACACTACATCGCGTATCATAGCGTAGTAGCTATCCTTAATCGTAAAAACTTCATCAATCTACAAACTTTGCCTTTTGCACTGCGAAGCTTGTGAACTTGCTAATCTTGCCTTTGAGTTACCTTCTGTCATTTTCGTAGAATTGCTACACCTCGCTGCACCATGTAGCTAAGCATAGCGTAGCAGCAAACATGACCTATTTTTGGCCAAGTTCGTCTCTTTCTGACGGAAGGAGACATTGCTGAAGGACTTGAAGTCGGGTGAATGGACTTGAAGTCGGGTGGATGATCAACTGCCTCCTTGGACTTGACTGCTATATCGTTTGAAACACCCTAAAAAATGTAGGGTCATCTTGGCTTCATCAGGCTCTTGCAGTCTGCACAAGCACCATGGCAGTCCATCGGGAAAAGAACGTTCTGAGTCCAAGATGGCTGATTTGGTAAATTTTCTACTTTAGGCATAGGTGAGTTCCGTACCAACTCGCCTGTCCGCCAAAGTATTCTAAACAGCCAGTAGCCTACTCAGAAACGGTGTCCAGAATTAGTGACAATAGTCTAAGTGCAAGGGAGAAGAAAATCCGCAAGTTTTCTAAGTCGCAAAGCCTGTTATGCCACGATGCGTACCGTAGCAAACTTCAGAAAACAATGGCAGAACAAGATGTTACGCTATGCGATGACATATGGTGTAGCATGGCAACAACTTCATTACCCACCTCCCTCGTCCAATCTCAAGTTTTGCAGTGACGTTTCTTTTTTCTAGGAAGCGGTGGACCATGTCTGCTGCTACACTACGCTGAGCTACATGGCACAGCAAGGCGTAGCAATCCTGCGAAAAGGAATAGAAGGCGGTTCAGAAGGAAAAATCAGCAAAGTCCGCAGAACTTGTACTATGGCGAAATAAGCTAAAAATCAGCAAGACTATCCTAGTCGCTACGCTACGTAGCGTAGCATCATGTAGCAAGTATGTGACGTACGGCAAGACACACGACAAGGTGCTACACCACGATAAGCAAACCACGTCGCAAAACACAATGCAACAGGTAGGTGACCATGTGACATTAATGCACTTCACCTCAATCAGATCGTTGGTGCACGTCTATAGAGTCTGGTGGTGCATTCACGACATAGTAGGACCACAGTTATTGCTTGCGTCATAATGATCTTGCAAGTTCAATGGTCACAAATGGTCCAAGTAACACCAGTAAGTTGGAGCAAGTCTGCAACAAGGCAGTATTCAAATAGTCACCTTGGCTTACCTTCAGCCCTATAAATAGCCTGCCAAGCAGCACAAAAAAGAGGTTCGCGAAAGAAAGAAGTAGAAAAAAAGAGAAAACTGAAATGAAAAATAAAAAAGAAAAATACCTGCAATCTCACAGTAAGGGCAAGAAAGGAGAAGCCAGCGATCTATGAAAGGAACCTTTCTCAACTGGCATAAAGCTCGTAGCCTCATTCTACCACCTTGGTAGGATACCACCCACATTTTATATACGTGAAGCCCGGGCCCAAGTGCATAGCCATTACCTATTGCCCGACACATTTTGGTCACTCTCGGAACATTCTGCACTCCGTCCCATCGTGCAGCTGATTGTGCCACTCCCTAATAGGATAGATTTGTAGCTCTGAAGTGGTGCATGTTCCTAACTGTATCTTATGTTATTTCTTATCTACTATCTAGTTTCCTCATATTATTTCTATTTATTTAACCTTCAAGCATCGCCTCATACCATTGTTGCACCTACACTTATTCATTATCTCGCATCGTTGTCGCATTTTTTTAATCTCTTTCCTTTTTTGCTGTAATTACCCATAAGTACCATCTCGTAATTTATACCATTTATATTGTAAAAGGCTATATTGACGCTGATGTAAGTCCTTGTCTTATCGACCAGACCGTTCAAGGCACCCCGTGTTTGCACACACCCAGCACCGCCCTCCCGCGGGCATGGGGTTGGAATTGTTGTGTTCGCCAACTTTGGCGTTCTTCCAGCCGCCAACTTTTTTGGTCGCTACAGTTTTCTGGTGCTAGAAGGAGGGCCTTTTGGTGCCTTTACCATGTGTCACGGTAGTTCTATGAGCCTTCTGCACCCTGATACACACAAGCATAGACGCGACATCCTATTGCGGTTGTTTGCGTTCTATGCGGTGCAGATTGGTCACCCAGACAGTTCCTCCAGAGCCCTGCAGAACACAAGGCCTCTGATCACTGGTTAACTAGCTCATTCTACGGTCATCTTGCATGGGTACTGCACCCCGCCTCATGTGGTGCAGAACGGTCACCTAGACGGTCCCTCCGGGACCCTACGAGACATAAAACCTACCTGATTGCTAGTTAATTTGCCCATCCTATGGTTGTCTCGCTTACATTCTGTACCTCATTCCATGTAGTACAAAACGGTTTCCTCAACGGTCCCTCCGAGATCCTATGAGACACAAAATTTACCTGGTCGCTAGTTAATTTTCTCATCTTACGGTAGTCTCGTATGCCTTCTACACCCCGACTTGCACTAGCGTAGACTCGACACCCTTTGTGGTTGTTTGAGCATCATGTGATGTAGATTGGTCACTTCGACGGTCCCTCTAGAACCCTATGAGACAATAAGCTTTCAGACGATGATTTAACTTGCTTCTTCTACAGTAGTCCCACATGCATCCTGAGCCCTAGCTAGCACAGGCAAAAACATGACACCCTTTGAGGTTGTTTCCATCTTCTGTGGCGTAGGTCGGTCGCCTCGACGATTCCTCTGGGATCCTGCAGGAAAAAAAGCCACCTGTTTTCATTTAACCCTTCTGTTCTTTCGCATTTTCTAGCATTTTTGCATAATCCTTCTAGAATTTTTGCATAATCACTTGCTTAACAATGACTTCTGCTACTACCACTGTCGATATCTCCAACATGGTGGTGCCCTTCGCAGCCCAAGGCACTACTGGTGCCGAACAATAGTTGAATCCAACACCTGAAGCACGCCGATCTCTTAGGATTCAAAACCGAGGACCTGAGGGCCTCACCCAGTAACACAAGCATTACAATTTCCTTTGCGTGAAGGTGCAGGCTAACCTGCCCTTAGATTTACACGAACTTGAGGAAAAACGTAGCTTCGAGTTCCCTTACTGCAATGGGGAGAAATTCGTTCCTGACCAAGGTAGGTCCCTGCCTTTGACACAAGCAAACCAAAGGTTGTTAGATCAACTAATCCAGTTGACAAGGCTTAGGGGATAACAAGACACAGTGTCCAACCAGGATGACTCCTTTCAAGATGGGCAGGAGGAACTCAACTCCCAATCTAATGAGGAAGGCCCAACCAACCCCATTCCCATCTCGCCTACCTAGTCCTTCTAGGCCAACCCGCTGCCTATCGCCACCCCCTTCGCCATCAAGCCTATGCTCCAGCAGTCTGCAACTTCCACTACAGTGGGTAGCCATCCTACATTCCTAGCACCTCATCAACCCTATTGCCCAGTTGCACCCGTAGCAACTGTGCCACAGCAAGCCGTTTATCAGCACGCTATCGCAACACGCAACATACCTATCACGGCTACTCTACCGCATGTCCACACTGTACCTACTCTACAACCACACCTAACTCCTACACCAATTCCTACATATGCGACCGTCCCACCCACTATGATGGGCCTAAGCCCATCCACATGGTGGCCCCCGTTCGCTTCCTCGTCTGTTCCGCAACCATCGCAAATGTCTCATTACACTCACCCTCAGGTCTATTCGACCCCCCAAATGGCACAACTTGGTACGGGGCCATGGGGGGCCCCACCAGTGATCCAAATAGCTTACCCGGTAGCTCAACCCGCTATTATTGCACCGATGATGCCGCCCACCAGATGGTGGACAACGCAAACAACACCTTTAGTAGGGGTTGCCCCAACGACACAGTCAATAGGTAAAATTTCTTCCGCTACCATGCCACCCGTGGGGGTTACCTCTACAGTCCCTCAGATGTCTACAACATCCTCGAGTCTGGACCAAGCATTTCAGCTTATTCAAACCCTAACTGAGGAAGTAAAACACCTCAAAGCTATTGGGTCCGATACGATACGAGTCATGGACTTTTACCAAGATGACCCTGTCAACCTTGCAATCCTTACCTTGATATTACCACCCGGGATGTCCCTCCCACACTTCACAAAGTACGATGGAGAAGGAGATCCCAATACACATCTCATCACTTTTCAATCAGAGTCTTTGTTGCTACAACAATGGCTGCATATGATCATTCGTGTCTTTGTCATGTCCCTAGCCAGGAAAGCCCTAGATTGGTATCACGCATTGCCATGTTCGTCCATCTCAAATTTGGAAGAACTCTTGACCCAATTTGTGACATGCTTCAAGTATAACTTGAAGCCAAAAACCACGCTGGATCAACTGATGAGCGTGAAGCAAGACCCACTAGAACTAGTCCAAAAATTTATTCAATGATGGAGTGCAACCCTTAACGAAATCTATGAACCTATCGCAGAGGCTCACTTGTTAGCCATCTTTAAGGGTGCAGTAAATGACTTCATCAAGTCAAAACTATATTACCTTGCTCCATGCTCACTTAGTCAAGCTTTCGCTCAGACGAAAAGCATACAAGATGCAGCCAAGGCAAGTAAAGACCTCGCTTATGTCACTTATAAGAACAGTTTTGCAAATAAGGACAAAGGTAAAGCCCCAATGACCATGGTGGCTGCTGTGGTAGCTGAGGCTAAACCCAAACACAACAACAGCGAAAACAAGAATAACAAGAAACTGACCGTACCTGCAGCTGACTCAGGGCCTAAGCTGGGCCAAGCATTACAACCCGCCGCCCCCACACCCAAGACATCTGCATACACTAAACCTAATTTCAAATGTAAAGATCGTTCAAAATATACCTTGCTACCCCTCAAACCTTCAGAACTCCTGAAGAAACTATTGGCAGCAGGATACATCCAACACAAGTGGATGTCAGAAGAAGCAAACAGGAGGTATCGATGCTACTGCGAGCTCCTTAGAAATCCCTCTTTAGCTCTGCCCAACGAACCTCCAGTCCATAAAGGTTTTAGGCTGGACAGGTTTTGCAACTACCATCAACTATGTGGTCATACCACGGATTATTGTCTATCATTGCAAGATGACATCCAAAGATTGATTGACCTAGGGCATTTGGTGCTAGATGAAAGTAGCCCGGTACGCCCTGAAAACCAATCCATGTACATCTATAATGATCCACTCAATGCCAAAAATGCTGATTATGTAATTAACGTCATCGGTATCAACAATGACCTTGCACCCTTCCAACCATTTGTGATTCGTTTGCCTCAGCGTAGTACGCCCATGCCACCAATGGCCGACCCAAGCCCATAGTCGCCCTTCATCCTGAAAGTCCCACCAAGAGCACCTGCCTCCGCACCACCCGTCGGCGAGGCCGTGGAACCCCGTCTACTAACACCTCTAGCCCCATTCATCATCAAAACACCAGCATCTTCAATAGCCCCCATCTTGTGCAGCAAAAAACAACTTCCTCGTGCTACAACGCAAGAAACTTACCCGATGGGTGGGGTGTCGAAGAGGAATACCATCAAAGGCATTTCTAAGACTATGCCTTTGCCCTTTAAATTTACACCTTCTTCACCAAGGATGAAGGTCGATGCAAGCACACAACCTATGACATCCTATCACTGAACATTTGAACTTGGGTCTGAGGCCACCTCCCCTCGAGAGATTCATCTGCTAGGATGAATCAAAGAGGAGAGTGTCAAACAGACCAGCGGCCAAGATTTCTTGAACGCCCTAACCCAGGTTGGGCAAACCCTAAGGTAAAAAAATACCATGTTAAGCCTATATGACTTAGTCATGGTATCTGCCCCTCACCGTGAGGCTCTAGTCTGCATGTTAATGGCAATCACAGTCGATGAAAACATGTCGGCAGACGAAAAAATGATCCACGTAGTCATACTTCCCTCCATACCTAGGGGGTCTGCACCTCCATTAACTTTCAGTAACAAAGCTCTTAAGGAAGATCCCGAAAAGGGCCAAGTGACTACGACACCTCTCTTCATCACAATCCGAGTCGGCTAGTACCGAATTCAAAGGGTGCATGTTGATGATGGGG
>MNCI01000535.1:17893-39043 GCA_015680685.1 Gnetum montanum | reverse complement strand
TAAAATTTTCTTTTCACCTATTGGCGGTGTCTGTAAACTCTTAAAAAAAAGAGGACAGGAGAGGGGGGATCCTCTCATGAGCTATCCCCGTTCACATTGCCTTCACCGTTTGTCTCTACCTCATTCACTTGTATGCTGTCTGCTCCCATATTTCCCCCCGTCGACACTTCATTCCTTCCCTCCACAGGCCTCACATCCTCATTAAGAGCTTGCACCCCAAAGGATAAAGTAGTTAGTAGAGGCAACAAATGCGATAAATAATAGCTGTAGCAAAGCATCAAAGAGACTAACCTGAGGGGAGCCTACATCCGTCACAAGAGGTATCTAGTCTAGACCAAGCCTGAGATGATGCTCAATCTCCTCCATCGAGATATTCATCTAAGGCATGTCATTAGGCTCAGCATTTGCAGCAGCAACTTTCTCCTTTTCCAAATTTGTCCATCTTAGAGGACCTGGGGAAAGAGAAGTGGTGGCGGTCTCCCTTGTAGGAAAGGTCACCCCCAAATCTGGAGACTCCGTGACCTGCACTTGCTCTTTAAATTTGGC
Source organism: Gnetum montanum (assembly GCA_015680685.1). Taxonomy (NCBI): domain Eukaryota; kingdom Viridiplantae; phylum Streptophyta; class Gnetopsida; order Gnetales; family Gnetaceae; genus Gnetum; species Gnetum montanum. The sequence continues at coordinate 38,497 of MNCI01000535.1, read as the reverse complement.
ATAAGCCTCAGAAGTGCCGATGGCCTTCACAAACAACTCATACGAGAATGCCTCCACAGCAGCATCTTTGTACAGCCTTCGATGGGTTTCGTTTTCCTGATTATATCTATGCTTATGGTCCCTCTGGGCCTTCCCCCATTTGAAGATCTTGGCACTGATGTCCTTCATATCTTGGCACTTCTAGGCTAGCAAACTCATCTGCATCTGTTGTTTGACTATTTCGCAGGTGGATTCTACATTTTGATGGACGACAGTCCAAAATTTAGCATGATCGACCACAAACCTTTGTGACTCCACAGGGTTGGGACTATGGTTTACGAGGAAATCAATCCTCAACTTGAGGTTCTCTACCTTGGCAGCCAGTTCTGCCTCTCTCTGCTCTCTCCTATGATCCCATTTCCACAATTCCTCGTTGGTACATCTGCATTCCCATATAGAGCGCGCCGAGTGCAGAATGCACTTGTAAGCCTCGTCAAATATGTGATGAGGCACTTAAGTCATGTTGGACGAAAGTGTGGGCACCGCGCCGATTTCCATAGGCCGAGCCGAGTCCCATTTGAGCTAGGAGGCTGTAGAAAGCATAGCAATTGCGTCAACATAACAAAAAAATCAATACGTTGAAGAGTTATAGTGTAGTAGTATAGGGGCTGTTAACACTTCTACTCACCTGCACGAGGATACGCCTATTGAAGGCATTTGATCATGTCATCAACAAGCCCCTAAACAAACATAAACTTGTCAGGAACCTCAGCCCACGACTCCGTCCAGGGTAGAGAAGGTCCTGACACATCAGCGGTAGCACCTGTTACATAATTTAACATGACAACAACAGTCGAAGTGGACTATAGTAGGGTACATCCAAAGTATAAACTCACTAGTATTCAGTTGTTGCCTTGCATCATGCCGATGCAAGACAATCGCGGTAGGTTCGGTAGAAGGCCCAGCCAGGTCTGTAGGAACTCCTACCTCAACCGCTGGTGCTTTTCCTTTCAGGAGGGAAGCACCTTTTTTATTTTGGGAAGACACCTCTTCGTTGGTAGGAAGAGGTTCCCTAATGACAAGAGCCCCTGACCCGGAGATGAGGGTCCCAGTATCCCTCGTCGGGCCCCTCTCTTCCAAAGTTGAGCCCCCCGTGTCTTTATTTGTCACCCCCGGTCTAAGGGCCGACACTTCCTCATCAACTTCTTCTTCTACTGTCCGCAAAAGGTAGACACATGATAAGCCAAAGTTGATACAATGACACAAGGTGCCACTTAGCTAAGCATGGAATAGTTAGCATTCTAAACACTCATCAATGGGGGGTTGCGTTCACCGCAACTTGAATCGCAGTCATCGCTCCTCTTCACGAGGGCTTTCCCTAGAGGGAGGAGGTCTCTTTCTCCGCAACTCCACAAGAACGGCCTCAGCCATAAGACGATCACCCTGGGTCACGTTGCCGAGTATGGTAGGGGGAGTCTCCCCTACACTGTCCAGGCCACAAGCGCTGTGAAGCGTTAGGTCCTTAGTCATTACAGAAAATGAATCCCTGACCACCTCCGGGCAAGCTTGGGCTTGCATGGTCCGAAAGACCTATCGAATCCATGGCTTGGGAATCTGTTCACGATCCAACTCAGACTAGACCCCATCCTCCTACACCACCAGGAACTCTGCAAAATGCTTTAAACAAAAAATATTGAAGGTGTAGTGTATGTTAGAGCGGGACTCCATTTGCTCATGGAGCCCCAAAATCTCACCCTGCAAGCCATTGCATAGAAATTTGGCCCAGTTATAACGGGCCCCTTCCTCCACGACTTCCTGCATTATCCAAGCCTACCCAAGCCCCAAGAATTTTTCTTGAGTGAGCAGTTGAGGGAATGCACAAGCACGAAAGACCACATATATCCCCATGGCAGGACCGTCCTTAAGTTTTTTCCATAGGAAACCCTTTTCACTCCTTGGTGAGCCTCAGCCACTCCTCAATATGCTACTTATGAAGGGTCAACTCCTACTTGCCCTTCAACATCACATCAGTGCCATCATTAGGAATGCCAACAAATCCTCAAATAGCTGGTCATTGATGTCAATGACCACCCGCACACCCTGTACGTATGTGCGAAAGTGGCTCGTCTGCCCAGAAAAGAAGTTGACTAGGGAAAGCATCTCGCCAGCAGGAACGCCCAGATTCAGTGCCATAAATAGATCCATAAGCCCGGCCATTCAAATTCTTCTGAGTAAGGGGCCTGGAGCCCCTTGTTCCAACCAGCTCTGGCTTACCGATACCTCACCATATTTGAAGTAGATGTTTCCCCCTTGCCCTTTGGCAGTCACCACCATCACTTTGCGAGGCTTCTTCGCTCCTACGACAATAATCGCAAAACATTTCTTAAAAAAAAAAAGAGAAAACGACACCCGCTTGTTAACCCACCAGGCCTATACGGTGAGGGAAATAGTGGGAGTTCAGCTGCTAAGATTGCTTCGAGGGTAACTTGCTTAAAAGGTTTCCTCCACTCCTTGTCTAGCCAATCTTTTCTCCTGAAATTATTGTAAAAAGAGGCGAGCGTGCGTAAGAGGGGATGGTATCCTTCGCCGCAAAGAGCAATCACGCCAGCTCGTAGGCTTTTGGTAGAGGCAAATTCCTGTAGGGCTAGTTGTGTCATGGCCAAACCTTGTCATCATTAAGATAGAACCTTATGACAAGTGCATGCTATCAACACTCAACCGAGCATAGTCAAAGTCGCATAACAAAAATAGAGACATGAAACTCACCCGCTAACACAGTAAACAGTCCCCTATGGGTTCAAAAAATACATCGCCATATGACACGCAAGGTACAACGTGTTGAAGGGATGATAACACTGGTATTCTGGCACAACCCAAATCCAGGCCAAGCGCCTCAACCCTATGGAGTGTGGGGAAGACCCTCCTCCCAGCTTGCCTAAAGTCATGTCGTCAAAGAGATATCTCAGGATGCCTCAATTTGCCCCAGGTAGCAAAGCCTCTATCATACCGGACGCCCGTGCCTCATTCGAAAAGGACCAAACCATGAGACTGAACTGGCTGAGGAGGAATTGCAGGAAGTCTCGCGCCCCATCCCTAAACAAAACCGCTCAACCTCCCAAACATACCAAAGGAGGGGGAACATTGGCCATAGGCCCACCTACATGGCACAAGACTCCTTCCAGATCCAGAACGATCAATCTAGACCTTGGTCCTACCCTGCATAATGGAAACAATAGACCGTGACATCAAATATGAACATAACACATAAACAACGTAGCACTGCCTAGCCGACCATAAGTGAAGCATAGCATGATCCCTATTCATCATAGCATAACAAAGATGCAAAGGTCTAGCGTAGAAAGAATATGCAAGTAACTTGGTGTAGCAATAAGATAACTGATAGCAGACCCGAGTAGAACATGCACCTATGTCATACGTAACTAAACCCCCTCCCGAAGGTTTCACGATCTAGCAGCTTCAAAGATCTTGGTCCCGTGGCTGTGGCAACAGTTGCGGTAGTAATAGCCTTGCACATAACCACAACGAGACCCTCGCACGATAGTAATGACCGAAAGAAAGCAAAACCGTGAGAACACCAAAGCCAAAATGACGCAGCCACAGGAAATACCAATGGCAAAACAAATGAGACATAAAACTAGAGCGAAAAAGGATAGGAGGAGATGTATAAAACTCACTGGGTCAATAGTGCATCCTCCCACACCGGAACACACGCTCATGCCCCACACCTCAAGGTCTTCTTCGCCTCCCCGACCTTCGCGAGCACCAACTGAGTCTTGGGAGCCATAGCCCTACTAGCAGAGTTACGACCTTCATAGAAATTCACCTCGATATGGATTCACACAATGACTCCATGCTCCAAAATCACCGAAGTACTCTGACAAGGATTATGCGCTTCTAGAATCAAAAACAGCGAAATTACCAGGATGCAAGCCCTATTTATGGTAGTAATACCAAAATGAAGAAATTTCCTTTTTCTTTCTCTCCGATTAAGGCTAAGGTGACAGGCGATGTAGCATGCTCACCACGACATCACAACACTATTAGCATTTAAACCTCGGCATGCTTCAAGTCAGTTGTTGGCCTTCTCGAAGATAAAAAAAGAGATATGATAATAATTCAACTAATAATGGCCATAGTCTACAATGATGTCAAACGAAGTAATTATGCTTCTCACGTGGGAAATCACCTGGCATGCCTCGACATAAGGGTAGCACGTTCCCTAACAGTTTCATGCCTTCATTCCCGCATTAACCGTCCGACACGTCTTGTACTCACCATGCTATCTCTTTTATCGCTATTTAACACAGCAAGACTTTGCATGTCACAATATGGTAATCCAAAATGACATCTAAACTAGTGATTTGGCATCTATATACAACTTCACAATTTACATCAACAACGACTATGTCTTCAACTATCCTAGATCCCTATGCCTGGGTGGCATGCCACGGCCCTAAGCAAGCAAATCCTCAGTCTTTACATCGTCTTATGTAGCAAGTCGCATCTCGATGTTACTTTGCAGATTGATGTTCTGCACAATCTCTGGCGATCCTTACCCAAGCTCTCATCTTGTGATGGTAGGTTAAGCAAGAAATGGAAACCCACTAGGCCCTATCCATGCCTCTAATATTGACAGGGCCACAAGGCAAGCTCGCAAGATAGTTAAACCCCAACGCAATCAACTGGGAGTTGGTTGCGATTAATACTATAGCAACCTTAGAAGAACCCCCAGATTTTCCTAAACACCTAGTCTATGTCCTAGATTTGGAGGCTGGAGATGTAACCGAAGATCCACTTGTCAAGATACCCGTAACCTCTACAAGAAGGGAGGCAAAGACATTAAGACTCAGCTCCCTACTAGATACATGAGTACATGAGGGCATAGTCAAAACTTTGCAAGAACACGTTGACGTTTTCGCATGGTCATATGAAGATATCCCAGGTCTAGATCCACGATTGATTTAGCATAATATCATCCTAGACCCGCACATAAAGATAGTCAAGGAAAAGGTGCATAAAATCAAGCCAGAAATCGCACTAGCTGTGAAGGAGGAAATCACCAAGTTGTACCGAGTAGGCTTCATCCGCGCAGTCGACTATTCAGAATGGGTGTCCAACATTATTGTGGTGTCAAAGAAAACAGGAGGGATACGAATGTGTATAGATTTCTGAGATTTGAACAAGGAAATGATCAAGGAGAACTTTCCACTACTGAACATCAATCAACTCATTGACACCACAGTTGGGCATGCTCTACTATCCTTCATGGATGGCTTCTCCAGATATAACCAAATCTGCATCAACCCGGAACATCAGTTGTCGACAACCTTCATGACTCCATGGGGAACCTTCTGCTACACCATGATGCCCTTTGGGCTCAAGAATGCTGGGGCAACATACCAATGAGCCATGACATACATCTTCAGTAACCACATCCTAGAAACATTAAATGATTATGTGGACAATATAGCGGTTAAGTCCAAAGAGGCGGCCCATCACCCGCGTGACCTAGAGTTGGTCCTCAAGTGCTGTCAAAGGCACGATTTGCATCTCAATCCTAAGAAATGTATCTTCGGAGTAAAGATCGAGTGCGTGTTATGGTTTGTAGTATCAAAAGCTAGAATACAAGTGGACCCAGACAAAGTTAAAGCTATCGTCAACCTAGCACCCCCCACAAACCTAAAAGAGTTACATGGTCTACAAGGTAGAGTGCAATTCATTCGAAGGTTCATAGCAAGACTGACCAATAAGTTACACCCCATGCAACATCTTATGAGAAAATGGATTGACTTCAAGTGGACAGTCCAATGTCAACAAGCCTTCAACAATCTAAAGGAGGAACTCTCCCACCTACCAATAGTGTACCCGCTGCAGAGGGACAAGCCTTTCTTCATATACCTCGCCACCTCTGATGCATCCATAGCAACACTGCTATTTCAGAAGCGGGACGATGGCTCTGAGATACCAGTGTATTACCTGAGCCACACATTAATATCATATGAGAAAAAATACAACAAGGTGGAAAGGAATTGCCTAGCCTTAGTGTTTGCGCTAAAAAGGTGGTGGCACTACCTATTCTGCAGCACAACCAACATCATTTGCAAAAGCAATGTACTTCGAGCTATCACCAATAACCTATACGAAGGTAGTAGGATAGCCCAATGGAAGGCCATAACTATAGAATTTGATCTACGCTACGTGAGCTAATCGTCAAAAAAAGGCCAAGCCATAGCGATCCAACTCACAGCCTCGCCAGTCAACGACCAGGTAGTTATTGACCTCGAGTTCCCAGACGAATACGTAAGCAATGTCGCCATCGTCCCACCGCATTTCAAGGCAACCTTACACTTCGACAGTGCCTCAACCACGCAAGGAGGTAGCACCACTGCCGTAGTCACATTCCTCTCTAGGGAAATGTATCCATCCACTTTTTGCTTCGCATTCCCGTGCACTAACAACATGGCAGAATACGAGGGGCTACTCAGATGCCTCTTAACTACCCATGCACTACATGTACAACACTTGGCAATCCGGGGAGATTCACAACTAGTTGTGAATCAGATCACCAATGTTTACGCCTGCAAGGCTACGCATCTACAACCCTACTGTGACCTAACAAAGGCCTTATTAAAACAATTCACGACCACTAATGTGCAACACGTGCCACACAGCGAGAACAGCATAGCAAATGCCATAGCTACCCTCACTTTAAACATCCCATCGCATTCCTCGGCAAACCTATCCACTGCGATCATAGAATGTGTAGAACCTATCACTCGAACAAAACACGTGGCGTCTGTCGATGCTGTAGACACCCCAGAATGGTACGATAACATTAAAACATATTTGCAGCAAGGCGAACTCCTAGGTGGATTGACATCAGGCCAGAGAGATGCAATCCACAAACACGCCTGGCAATACATGCTAATCAGGAAGTGACGCCCTATGCCAGTGGTCCTACGATGGGATACTGCTGGTGTGCATGGGTGGTAAGCAGGCACAGAAGGTAGTTAATGAGGTTCATGAAGGGCTGTGCGGTGGACACATAGCACCTAGGGCTATAGCAGCAAAGATCACACGCCTAGGGTACTATTGGCCTTACATGGAGCGTGACTACCTATCAAAAGTCAAGATGTGTGACACATGTTAGAGATATGCAAATCTCATACACATAGCGCCTACAGACCTACACCCTACACAAATTACGTGGCCTTTCCAACGATGGGGACTAGACCTCATAGGGCCCATCACGCCTAAGTCTTCAGCGGGGCATAGCTTCATTATCACTGCCACAGAGTATTTTACTAAGTGGGTGGAAGCTATTCCTCTAAGGAAAATGACATCCCAGCAAATCTGCCACTTCATCCTCGATAACATCGTGACTATGTTCAGGCTTCTGATGACCATTGTGATCGACAATGGATCACAGTTCAGCAATAAGGAAACCCGGACCTTCTGTGGCAACCTGGGTATTAAACAATAATTTTCTTCCCCTTACTATCCGCAGGTGAACGGACAGGCAAAGGCTACAAATAAGTCCATCATCAACTTACTGAAGCAAATGCTTAGCAACAGCAAGAGGCGGTAGCACGAGCAAATACTCTATGTCCTCTAGGCCTATCGAACGACTTGCAGAACTGCAACAAGTAAGACCCCTTACAGTCTCGTTTATGAATCTAAAGCTGTGTTACCTCTTGAGTTATAGGTACCCTCACTCTAGATGATCCTGTCCAACGTCGTGAGCAAAGCCTAGAACAACGAATCATGAGCCATCGACCTCGACTCAGTGAGGAGGAATGCGTGCAGACGCTAAGATGGATCGAGCACTATCAGGACAGACAACGGTAAAAGCACCACGCAGACCAGCATCGATGCCCAGTATAGAAGGGGGACCTCATCCTCAAGATCATCCGTGAGCACGTGAGTAAATTCTTAGCCAACTAGGAAGGGCCTTACATGGTTGCTAAAGCCTTCGGGAATGGAGCTTTCAAACTGGCGGACATGGATGGCAATGAATTCACCAACCTGGTGAACCACATGTACCTCAAGCCATACTACATCTAACGTGCAATGACAGCCCACGCCACTATCTGCTATGACGATAAACTAGCAGTCGCACCGATCAGCGTCCGCAATGATGATAAACTAGCAATATCCCCAGCGTCCGCCACAACGTAAAACTGGCACTGTTAGTTCACTATGACTATAAACTGGCAGCAATAGTCTTCCACGACGTAAAACTGGCACTGTTAGTCCACTATGACTATAAACTAGCAACGTGCATCCGCCACGACGTAACACGAGCATGTACGGTCCGTTAGGACCTCAAACTAGCATAGCGGTCCGCTGGGACCCTAAACCAGCACCCAGTCTACCAAGACCTTAAACTAGGTTCGTGTCACATCCTCAACAGGCATCATCACCAAATGTACGTCGAACAAAGAAGCATGATGCTGACATGCAAGTGGGATATCGCTACTCTAGGATGCAGCTCCCGACGTAAGGAAAACACGATCTGGGGCGTACGCGCCCCCATTTCTGGTGTCACGTTGACCCTTCGAAGACATCGTACGATGTTACACGACCCTCTGAACCTACCGTCGCTACCACCCACCGCCCAGATGGTAGCTCCCAGGCCCATTCCCGCTTCTGAGGTGCTGATAGTATTGTGGCCTAGCCGTAGTACTATTGCACTTCTATTCCCCATCAAGGTTGCGGCTCGCATAGTGTTCGGCTATGTGGTAGCTGATCCCATAGTTGAAATTAGCGTGCAGGTCTTTGGCAGAGATCCCAATGCATCTGCATCCCCGGTGCCCTGGGGAAAAGCTCCCTCCACGGGCAGTGCTACCAAGACCGCTGCTGGCCTCCCTGCTCTGGGCATCTCACACCAGCGATGGTGCCCAAGGGTAACAACAATGCCGAAAGCCCGTAAAACATTTTCCCCACAGGCGCACCCCTCTACAGCAACAAAGGCTATAGCATCGCAAAGTGAGTGCCTCGACTAACATGGCTGACTTAGAGTGCAAATTCTAGCATGCGTGTAAGGCAGCTCGCCATGCAGAAGGCTCCAATAGGCAAGTCAAGATCCTCTGTGGATGTAAATAGCTCATCCTATGGAGGGGACACCCGCCTGCAAGAGGTTGAAGAACAGCGCCAGTTAGCGATGAGAACGCAAACAAGCCCCTCAGGGCACTCCAACGAGGGACCAGGCTAAAAGATCATCTCTGCTCTCTACCTTAACCTCCATAGCACCAATGCAGCACCCTCAAGCACAGCCAGGTGACGTCTTAGTACTCACCAAGAAATAACCTTAGCATTTCGCTTACTATGATGTTTCGTATTCTTTGCCAACGTCCATCAAGCCTGTCCTCCAGATGTCGACAAAGAGGGGCCAATGAAACATCCTAAAAAATGTGGGGTCATCCTGGCTTCACCAGGCTCTTGCAGTCTGCATAAGCACCACCACAATCCATTGGAAAAAGAACGTTCTGAGTCCAAGATGGCCGGTTCAGTAAATTTTCTACTTTAGGCATAGGTGAGTTCTGTACCAACTCGCCTATTTGCCAAAGTAGTCTGAACAGCCAGCAGCCTACTCAAAAATGATGTCCAGAATCAGTGACAATAGTCTAAGTGCAAGGGAGAAGAAAATCAGCAAGTTTTCTAAGTCACAAAGCCTGCTACACTATGATGCGTAGCGTAGCAAACTTCAAAAAACAATGGCAGAACAAGATGTTACGCTACGTGATGACATATGGCATAGCATGGCAGCAACTTCATTACCCACCTCCCTCGTCCAATCTCAAGTTTTGTAGTGATGTTTCTTTTCGCCAGGAAGTGGCGGACCATGTTTGCTGCTACGCTATGCTGAGCTACATGGCGCAGCAAGACGTAGCAATCCTGTGGAAAGGAACAAAAGGCTGTTCGGAAGACAAAATTAGCAAAGTCCGCAGAACTTGTACTATGGTGGAATAAGCTGAAAATCAGCAAGACTATCCTAGTCGCTACGCTATGTAGCATAGCATCATGTAGCAAGTATGTGATGTACAGCAAGACACGTGACAAGGTGCTATGCCATGAAAAGCAAACCACGTCGCAAAACACAGTGCGATAGGTAGGTGACCGTGTGACATCAATCCACTTCACCTCAATTAAACCATTGGCGCACATCTCTAGAGGTTGGCGGCATAGTCGTGATGTAGTAGGACCACAGTTATTGCTCGCGTCATAACGGTCTTGCAAGCTCAACGGTCACAAATGGTCCAAGTAACGCCAGTAAGTTGGTGCAAGTCTGCAACAAGGTAGTATTCAAACAATCACCTTGGCTTACCTTTAGCCCTATAAATAGCCTGCCAAGTAGCACAGAAAAGAGGTCCACAAAAGAAAGAAGCAAGAAAAAAGAGGAAACTAAAATGAAAAAAAGAAAAAGAAAAATACCTGCAATCTCACAGTAAGGGCAAGAAAGGAGAAGCCAGCGATCTGTGAAAGGAACCTCTCTCAGTTGTCATAAAGCCCATAGCCTCATTCTACCACCTTGGTAGGATCCCACCTGCATTGTATATACATGAAGCTCAGGCCCAAGTGCACAGCCATTGCCTGTTGCCTAGCACATTTTGGTCACTCTCGGAACTTTCTGCACTCCGTCCCGTCGTACAACCGATTATGCCACTCCTTGACTAGATAGATTTGTAGCTCTGAATTGGTGCATGTTCCTAATTGTATCTTATGTTATTTCTTATCTATTGTCTAGTTTCCTCGTATTATTTCTATTTTGTTTACCTTAAAGCATCGCCTCATACCATTGTTGCACCTATGCTTATTCATTATCTCGCATCGTTGTTGCATTTTTTTAATCTCTTTCCTTTTTCGCTATAATTACCCATAAGTACCATCTCATAATTTATACCATTTATATTGCAAAAGGCTATATTGACGTTGATGTAAGTCCCTATCTGATCGACCAGACCATTCAGGGCACCCCGTGTTCTCACACACCCAGCACTGCCCTCCCGCGGGCACGAGGTTGGAACTCTTATGTCCGCCGACTTTGGCATTCTTCTAGCCATCGACGTTTTTGATCGCTACATCATCCACGTAGTCATTTAGTGTTTCTAAGATGTAATCACTGAAGATGTAGGTCATGGCCCGCTAGTAGGTTGCTCCAACATTCTTAAGCCCAAAAGGCATCATGGTGTAATAGAAGGTCCCCCATGGGGTCATGAAGGTTGTCGTTAGCTGATGTTCTAGGTTGATGCAAATTTAGTTGTAGCCAAAAAAGCCATCCATGAAGGATAAAAGATCATGACTAGCTGTAGTATCGATGAGTTGATTGATGCTTGGAAGTGGAAAATCAGCTTTGATCGTCGCTTTGTTCATATCCCAGAAGTCTATGAAAATTCGTATTCCTCTCGTTTTCTTAGAAACCACGACGATGTTGGACATCCATTCCAAATAATCAACTACGTGGATGAAACTAGCTTGGTATAGCTTGTTGACTTCATTCCTCATGGCTAGTGCGATTTCTGGTTTGACTTTATGAGCCTTCTGCTTGACTACCTTCATGTGCGGGTCTAGGACGATGTTGTGTTGTATCAGCCTCGGATCTAAACCCAGCATGTCATTGTACAACTATGCAAAGACTTTGATGTTGTCTTGCAGAATTTTGGCTACATTTTCATGCATCTGCGCATCTAGGAGGGAGCTAAGCTTTAACGTTTTTACCTCCCCCTTAAGCATGGTCATAGGTGTCTTGACGAGACGGTCCTCGATTACATCCTCGGCCTCCAAATCTAGGGTTCGGGCCAGATGCTCGGGCTAGTCTAGGGATGTTTCTAAAGATGCTATGATGTCAGTTGTGGTTGACCCCCAATCAAACAGGTTGAGGTTCAATTGTCTTGCGAGCTTGCCATGTGGACCTGCTAGGGCTAAAGGTGTGGAGAGATCGCGATGGCTTTCCATTTTATACTTAACTTGTCAAAATGAGATGAAAGCCTGGTTAAGAGGCACCTATTGGTAGCAATCATGTCTAATAAAAACTTGCAAAGTAGTGATGAGATGTAACTAACGAAGTATGATGTAGATATTGAAATTTTTTCCAGTTTAAAGTCATGGTAGACCATTATGTCATGGAGATGCAGAGCTGCTAAAGTAGGAAATCCAAAATTGTTGATGCGAGAATGTGTAACTGCTAAGGAATGTAAAACAGCTGATGCGAAGTTGTGAGACTGCTAGTTTAGCATAATTGTGGACTACAAACGTATACCAGATCAAAAAATGCTAGTTTAAGGTCTTTTTGGACTGTGAAAGTTACAACTATGCTGGGGTTGCTAGTTTAAGGTCTTTTTGGACTGGTAAAAGTTGAAAATATATTTTTTCATTTTTTCGGAAAAGTAAGTAGTCAGCTTAGAGCATGTCAAGGTTAGAATGCCAACAGTGCTACGTTGTCGTGGCAGCCATGCTACACTATATGGCACACTCTGCATTAAACAGAGAGAGAGAGCGACAAGTTTCCCTTTTCACCATTATGGCCATAAATAGGGATTAAGCCCCAGTAAACTTGTCATTCTCATAGTAAGAGCATAGAGCCTAGTTTGGAGCACAAAGAAATTACAGAGTGCAGAGCAGTTCGTGTTAATAGAGAGTAAGGAAGTTTTCTGCATAGGGACAAGGAAAAAGTCTGCAAGCAGGGTGATGGCTCCAAAGAGGGAACGCACAAATTTGGCACTTGCAACAGTCGAGGAGGTGAAGAAAACCTTAGGGCACGTGACACAAGCACGTGTCACTGCGCAGAAGGACATGCCATTAGTCCGATAGGCTACTACGCTTCCTCTGCTTTTTTTTTTGCAATTCTGTTATCATTTTTTGCTTTTGTTTTCTACTTTAGTTTTGTATCCTGGTCTTAGTCATTTGCATTTTTTATCATTGCGTTGTTTTGGCCTTTGCATCGATGTTGTTTCTGTTTAGGCCATGGTGGATGCATATTCTATTCCCTATGATCAGTGCAAGGGGTAGGATTAGCTGGATGAGGAGTGGGCAGAACCCTTCAAACCGGTCATGGTTGAACAAGTTCTAGTTAAACTTTCATCATTCCTGTTACTATATAGGCCCGGTAGGCCAAACAGTAAGCATCGCATACTTAAGTGTGTTTGCAATCTTTGTACTTTCTACGTTTTCACGTTAAATGTTTTTTGTAAAAATTGTTGCAGGGACAAAGAAGCCCCAGGAGGTGATGGTGGTAACCATTGAGACACAAGGGGCAAACATCTACTTCAAATATGATGAAGTAGAAGCAAGCCAACACTGGATAAACGATGCAGCTTCAGACTCCTTGGTCCAGAACCTTGAAAAGGTTGGACTTATTGATCTATTCCTGGCCCTGAATCCAAGCGTTCCTGTCTCCGATATGCTCTCCCTAGTCAACTCCTTTTTTGACAAGGTGGGCCACTTCCGCACGCAAATACGGGACATGCGGGTGGTCATTGAAAACAATGACCAGTTGTTTGCAGACCTATTCAGTGTTCCTGCCGAAGGCATCCTTATAGGGTCGAAGGAAAAGGAGCTGATCCTTCAAAAGAAGGATATTCAGGAGTGGTTGGGGATTGCCAAGGAGTAAAAGGGGCTCCGTATGGAGAAGCTCAAAAACGGGCTCACTAAGGAGATTTACCCTATCTTCCGTACTCATGCATTCCCCCTGCTACTTATCCAAGGGAAGGTCCTGGGGATTGAGCAGGCCTGGATAATGCATGAGGTCATGGAAGAGGGGGCCCATTACAACTGAGCCAGATTTCTATGTAAAGGTTTGTAGGCCAAAATCTTGGGACTCCATCAGAAATTGGAGTCCCGTTCCAACAGACATTATGCCTTCTACATAGGCTATCTGAAGTGCCTCGCAGAGTTTCTAGTGGTTCAGGAGAATGGAGCCTGGGTCATGCGAAATTACGACCAGATTTCTATACCATGGATTCGCTAGATCCTCTAGACCATCCGAGCCCAAAATCCCCCAAAAATAATTGGAGAGTCATTCTCTATGAAAACTAAGGATCAGGTGGCCCACAACGTTCGTGGCCAGGATAGCATAGGAGAGACTCCCTCTGCTATAGCTAGTAGTGTGTCACGGGGGGAACGTCTCATAGCAGAGAGACTGTGCCCAAAGAGTTGTAGCAGAAAAGGCCTCCTCTAGCTAAGGAAAGCCTTTTCATGGAGGAAGAGGAGGGGTGCAGTATGTGGCTTAAACTACAAAGTACACAACCCCCCATTGGTAAACACTTTTTTTAATGCTTATTTTGTTGTTGTTTGCTACGCTATGCTACGCTAGGCGGTGTAGCATAATGTAGTACCCGCTTTAAGCTAACTTGTTTCCGACTGATGCAAACATGTTCCTTTGATTGGCAAAGGAAGAAGAAGAAGAAGAAGAAGGCGATGAAGAGGTGTCGGCCCCTAAGATGGGGGCAACGAATAAAGACATGGAGGCCCCAATCTTGGAAGAAAGGGCCCTAGTCAAGAAGAAAGGAGCTCCTGTCTCTAAGGCAGGGGCTCTTCTCATTAGGGGGAATCCTCCTACTAACGAAGAGGAATCTCCCTTGAATAAAAAAGATGCTAGTCTCCTAAAAGGAAATGCGCCAACGCATGAAAAATAGGCTTGTACAAACTTGGCAAGGACTTCTGCCAAGGCTACCGCCATCATCTTGCATCAGCAAGAAGGGAGACCACCATTAGATGCTAGTGAGTTTGGCAATGTTTCTACATTTTCATAGTCCATTTCAGCCATTGCTGACATGTTTAGTTATGCAACAGGTGCTATTGTTGATGTTGTAGGACCCTCTCTAATTCGTGTGGAATTGTGGGCTAAGATCCCTAACAAGTTTACGTTCATGCAGGGAATCATTAATGACAAGATCAACCGCCTTCAATAGGTGGACCTTGATGCAGGTAAGTAGTAATGTTAGGTGCTCTCATGTTGCTATACTAGAATTTCTTGAGTTTTCTATGCTAATGTGATTGATATGCTATTTGTGTCATAGCAGCCTCTCGGCTCAAATGGGACCCAGCATGGCCTTTGAAAATCAGTGTCGTGCCTACATTCCCGCTTGAAGTGACCGAGGTGTCTCGTTGCATGTACAACGAGGCTTGCAAATGCGTTTTGCACTCAACACGCTCCTTGTGGGAATATAAACATGTCAATGAGGACCTATAGAAATAGGTCCAAAAAGCTGAGCAAAGGGAGGCTGACCTAAGCACCGAGGTGAAAGATCTCAAGTTTAGCAATGAGTTCCTCATAGCCCATGACATCAATAATGAGGACTGGCACATGGCTGTAATACACTATGCTAGGTTTTGAACAGTCACACGTTAGAATGTTGAAGCCACCCACGAAATAATAGAACAACGAATGCAGATGGACTTGCTAGCCAAGAAGTGTCAAGATTTGAAAGACATTAGTGCCAAGGTTTACGAATGGGGGTAGTCCCAGAGAAACCACAAGCACATGTATAAATTGGAAAATGCCACCCATTGTAGACTGTACAAGGACGCTGCTGTGGAGGCATTTACATATAAAGCATTCGTAAATGTCATTGAGGCTTCTAAAGACTAGACCAAGTTCAAAGAGTAGGTAAAGGTTATGGAATCTCCTAACCTGAAAGTGGACCTTCCCACAGGAGAGACCACAACCATCTCCTTTTCTCTAGGACCACCAAGATGGACAACCGTCGAAAGGGAAAGAGCTGTTGCGGACGCTGAACCAAGAAATAGGCATTTGATGGACATCATCGCAAAGGAGGTCTAGCTTCACCTCGGGCTCAGTCTAGACCAGATACCCTTTGAGATGGATGCAGGCCCTTCTCAGGTTAGTCACTTTCTACTGTATTAGTGCTTATGCTCTATTGTAATTTGCGTTTTTTGCCCTAGCTGACCACTTCACTCCTACGATGTAGGCTCCAGATGAGGGTGCAGGGCCCGTAGAAGAAGAGAATGAAGAATCGGCAGAGGGCAACGCAAGGGAAGGTGATGCAAAAGGAAATGATGTAGGAATGAAAGGTGAAGATGATGCAAATAGAAATGACCCATGACAGCATGGGATTTTTTTTGGAATTTTGAATTTTTGTGTAATAATTTTTACAAACATTGTTTAAAAGACAACAGTTTTGAATAAAGCAAAGAGGATTTTGTGAAATAGAAATTGATTCTATGGTAACTTGTGCATTTCATACATGCTGTGTTTTGTATAAAATGTTCATGCTTTCATGTGCTAGTTTTAGGCCATTTAGGGCCACTGCTAGTTTTAGGTCGTTTCGGGCCATTACTAGTTTTACACCATTTTGGGCCATTTGCGTAACATGCCAAAGAAATGATACATTAACAACTTGAACAACGGCTAATTGGTAACTTATGTTAGTTTTAGGCCATTTCGGGCCTCTGCTACTTTTAGGATATTTCGGGCCATAGTGTAGCATAGTTTTAGGCCATTTCGGGCCATAGCGTAGCATGCCAAAAGGATGGTATGTTAACAAAGAAAAAGGTTGTGAATGTGCAAGGGATGGTAACTGGGTAGGAAGCAGCGGGGTTGCTATGCTATGTATAGCTACTTCTTGACCCATCATGGGTTGATCGGAACGTAAGACCAAGGTGCTTTGCCAGGGCCCTCATCCACATCATTATCCCTCGGTTGGAAGGGCAACTCAACCCGTGCACTTTCATCATGGAGACTGGCTTGCTGAGCTAATTCTCCCGCTAGATGTTCAATGCAAGTGTAAGCAGGCACTTCGTTCTCAGAGGTTACAACCTCTGAGCCCAGCTCGATGTCTACGTTACTGATTTCTTGCATTACTACTTCGTCACCATGGATCACCACCTCCCTGCCTACATATGGTAGGTGGATTTCCTAGTGTATAGGTGAGGAGATAGTCCTAAGTTGTGCTAACCATGATCTCCCCAATATTAGGTTAAACTCGGGCACTTCCTCGACCATGATGAATGTTGCATTTGTGGGGAACTGGTCCTCTACTATAAAGTCCATGTGGACTGTGCCTTTCACCAGGACATGTGCCCCGTTGAACGACCTCAGGCATGATGTCATTGTGGGTTTGATCTGGTTGACCAAGCCCAACTTGTCCATAATAGGAAAGGGGATAATGTTCGTGGCTGCCCCATCATCAACATGTACCCATTGGATCTGGTGTTGGCCGAACTGAATTGTGATGAAAAGAGGTGTCGTACTCACCTGACCCCTCTCGGGATCTTCCCTAATGGAGTCGTCGCTGAAAGTCAATAGGGATGGCTTAGGCTCTATAGGTGCAGGGGAAAGCATGATTGAATGGATCGCTTCCTCTTCTGCTGGCATGTCTTCGTTGATCAGAACCGCTGTCAACATGCAGATTAGAGCCTCGTGGTGTGATACAGACATCATGATAGGTTGTACAAGCTCAGTGTAGTGTTTTTTTGTTTTAGAGCTTGTTTGAACAAGGTGAAGGCATCCAAAAGGTCTTGGCCACTCTCCTGTCTAGTGCTTTCCTCCTCTTTGATTCGCCCTAGAAGACGAATTTCCCGAGGAGGGGCAACTTCGGATCTAGGTTTAGACCCTTTCTGGCAAGGCGATGCAGACTATGCAGTTGGAGCAACGTTTGTCTTTGGTGATGAGGGCGTAGACACAGGGGGTGGAGACATAGGCTTGGAAATACCAGGGATGGTACTTCCTCTCAATGTCTCACCAGCGAAACACACTTTCCATTTTTTAGGATGATAAGGTTGTTCAGCTGTCTTATGCGGGGTGGGGGCTATCGAAAGATTTGGCTCCCTAATGACAAAAAGAGCTAATAGTGTTAGCGGGTGAAGTAGCTTGGTTTCGCTAACAGGGGACGTGGAGATGGATGCCCGTGGAGGGACTCTCAGGAAGAACGGTTGTTGCAAACTTCGATCAGCCGCTAGTGGTGCTGGTGCACTATGCTAAGGCACACAGACCACGAATGATCACTAGGGAGGCCTAGGATCACTATCAATGCTAATGGACTTGATGACGTAATAGACATTGTTGGCATTGAGGGGATCTGTGTAGACATGCATAGATTGGTTCTCAGGGCACACTGGGTTGCTTTCATTCAACACCAATTTTCCTTGATCTATCAACCTTTGGATGTCATCCTACAATGCGAGACAGTAATCTATGTTGTGACCACACTGTTGGTGATAATCAAAAAACCTGTCCATCCTTAAACCCTTAGGAACTGGGGGCTCATTGGGCATGGCCAAAGAGGGGTTCCTAAGGAGCTCACAGTAGCATTGATGTCTACTAATTGCTTCTTGTGACATTTTCTTATATTGCATGTGCCCTGCTACCAATAGCTGCTTTAGAAGTTCTGAAGGTTTGAGAGGCAGTGGGGTGTACTTTGAGGGATCTTTACCCTCAAAGTTTGGTTTTGGTTGTGCAGATGTCTTAGGTATGGGTATTGGAGGTTGCGACGTAATGCCTTGCTTGGGCATGGGGTTAGCTGTGGGTACAATCGATTTTCTATTATTTTTGTTACCTTTGTTACTACGTCTGGACTTGGCCTTAGTCACCATAGCGGCCACTGTGGTTGTTAGGGCCTTACCCTTGTCCTTCTTTGTGAAGGTGTTTTTGTACACGATGTAGGCAGGGTCTTTGTTTACCTCGGCCGCTTCTTGTATGCTCTTATTCTAAGTGAAGACTTGACTAAGAGTGCGCTAGGTGAGGTAGTACAGTTTAGACTTGATAAAGTCATTCACTGCACCCTTAAAGATGGCCGCCAAGTGGGCCTTCGCGATGGGCTTGCGGATTCCTTTAAGGGTTGCACTCCAATGCTGGATGAACTTCTGGACTAGTTCCAGAGGCTCCTACTTCACACTA
This sequence comes from Gnetum montanum, assembly GCA_015680685.1. Taxonomy (NCBI): domain Eukaryota; kingdom Viridiplantae; phylum Streptophyta; class Gnetopsida; order Gnetales; family Gnetaceae; genus Gnetum; species Gnetum montanum. The sequence goes on along the minus strand of MNCI01000535.1, from coordinate 19,641 downwards.
ATCAACTAGTACAGCATGGTTTCCGGCTTCAAGTTATACTTGAAGTGTGTCATGAACTAGGTCAGAAGATCTTCTAGAGTTGAAATGGATGAGCATGGTAGTATACGATACTAATCTAAAGCTTTCCCTGCAAGGGATATAGTAAAGACACGAATGATAATGTGCGGCCATTGTTGCAACATGAGAGATTTAGACCTAAAGATAACAAGAAGCATGTTGGGATCTCCCTCCCCATTGTACTTTGTGAAGTGTGGGGGAGACATCCCTAGGGGTAATGTTAGAGTAGGGATTACAAGGCTGATGGGGTCGTCCTAGTAAAAGTCCATGACTTGTACTATGTTAGACCCAATAGCTTTGAGGTGTTTTATTTCCTCGATGAGGGTAGACCTTGCAATGCTGTAGACGGTTGAGGAGCTACTGAGGCAACTCCCATCTATGGAATGGTAGGAGTGGTGGTGTGACCCATTGGTGGTACCATTGGGATAGCCCCTGCGAACAGTGTTGTTTGCACTATCCACTTGGCAAGTGGTGTTGTTGGAGCAGCAACCGTAGTTTGAGCCACTAGATGGACAGCTTGTGCCATCGGTGGAACAGACCATAGCCCCGGGTTGGGTTGTACCATTTGCGAGGTTTGGTAGGTATGAGGGAAAACATAATGAGACATCTGGGATGGTTGTGGAATAGGTGAAGTGAATAGGGTCCATCATGTGGACGGGCCTGTGCCAACCGCTATGGTTGGAATAGATGTGAGCATAGGAATTGAAATGGAAGTTGCGTAAGATTGCGAAGAAGGTATCGTGTGAACATGCAGCAGGGTAGCTGTGATTGGTGTGTGATGCGCTACAGGAATGGATTGATAAATAGTTTGCACAGGCATAGTTGCTGCAAATGAAGCAAGAGAATAAGGGCATTGATACACCAGAAAGGTGACATGGCTACCCATTCCTACTGTAGTTGCAGGCTACAGGAGTGTAGGCGTGATGACAAAGAGAGAAGTGACAGACAGTGGATTGGCCCAGAAGGATTGGGTAGGAGGGACAGGAATGGGGTTGGTTGGACCTCCCTCATCAAATTGGGAATCGAGTTCCTCTTGTGCATCTTCGAAAGCATCATATTGATTAGACGTAGTATCCTGTTACCCCCTAAGCCTAGCCAACTGGATTAGCTGGTCTAGCAGCCTTTGGTTTGCCTGTGTCAAAGGTACGGAAGCATTGGGAGTGGGAAGAAACTCCTTCTTGTTGCAGTAAGCAAACTCAAAGCTACGTTTTCCCTTGAGTTCATGTACATCTAAAGGCAGGTTTGCCTAAACCTTTGCACAGAGGAAGTTATAGCGCTCATGTTGCTAGGCCAAGCCCTCAAGTCCTCAGTTTTGGATCCTGAGGGATCGACGTGTTTCCAGCATCGGGTTCAACAGTTGTTCGGCACCAGTGATGCCTTGAACCATTATGGGAACCTCAACATTGAGGGCATTAGGAGCAGTAGTTTCAAAATTCATCATTACTAAGCTAGGTAGTTTTGCAAATGTGAAAAGCAAGGAAATTAGAAAGCTAAGCAGTCTTTCCAACCGAGAAGAGCAAATAAGTTGGCAAGCAACCAAAAAGGAAGGCCTTATGTCTTGCTGGGCTCCCGAGGAATCATCGAGATGACCATTCTGTACCACACGATGCATAAACAACTGCAAAAGGGTGTCACGTTTACACCGGTGCATGATAGGGTACAGAACGCATGCAAGACTACCATAAGAAAAA
>MNCI01000535.1:0-17369 GCA_015680685.1 Gnetum montanum | reverse complement strand
CTTAAATGTAAAAGAGATGGGAAATAGTGTAAAATGCAATAGTAAATAGGAGATAATGTAAAATACAGTTAGAAAAGTACACCGCTTTGAAGCTATGACCTCGCTCTGTCAAGATGGATACAATCAGTTGCATAGCGTTGAGAAGTGCAGAGATCCCGAGAGTAACCAAGATGTGTAAAGAAAGGAGATTATGTGCTTGGACGTGGGCTCAGTTGTTAACAATGTGAAGTGCTACCAAGGTGGTAGAAAGGAGTAGAACAAAATGCCAACTGAAAGTGCTAACTATTTATGATGTCAAATAGAAAGCTTAAAATGCCCAGGGTTACAATGCCAACCTTTTTTCTTGTCAGCCAACCAGACTGTTAGCTGACCAGATTACTCAGAAAGGTAGGGACTTAGGGGACTGAAAGTTTTAAAAAAGGGGGATGCAAAAAGTGCCAAAAGTCACTCGAGCATCACTCATTAGGGTATTTATAAGACCAAGGATGCACGAAAGATGTAGTTTGAACACCATGTGCCCTCGGATTATGCTGACTTGTCTATGCTGCACGTGCCTGCATGACCATTGGGCGAGCCTGCCACGTCGTAATTACAAACCTGCAGTGTCATAATTATGTTTTTAGAGCAATGGTGCAATAAGGTGAGGTGCATTAATGTTGCGTAACTATTCACTACGTCTTGCCATGCTTTGTAGCGTAGCACTTGGCGTAGCGCAGCATCTTGTCACGTTGTGCTACGCTACCCAGCGTAGCATAGCGTAACAGTTAGTTTGAAGCAAAAAATCTATGCTGTGTCCCGCTGCATGTGTTGGGAACCTTCATAGTGTTGTGACTGCTGGTCATAGATTTTCTACGCTATGCTACGCTACATAGCGTATCATAGCGTAGCGGTTGTTCTTAGTCGCAAAAACGTCACCCTTTGAGTTGCCTTCTGTCATTTTCGCAGAATTACTACACCTCGTTGTGCCATGTAGCTAAGCGTAGCGAGCAGAAAACATGACCTATTTTCAGCCAAGTTTTCCGCTTTCTGACAGAAGGAGACATTGCTGAAGGACTTGAAGTCGAGTGAACGAATTGGTCATCCGGCTTTTGCTATGTTGTGCTACGTTGCGTAGCGTAGCGTAGCACTATGCTTCTGCGAATGTCTTCTGAAGTTTGCTACGCTACATGGCATAGCATAGCATAGCAAGACTCCTTTACTTAGAAAACTTGCCGAAGTGGATAGTCTAAAAATCAGAGCATCCATCTCCTAAAGAACTTTCGTAACGCTACACGAATTGCAAAGACCTGGTGAAGCAAGAATGTCTTCAAATTTTGGGGTGTTTCACTCTTGACCAAAACTTGCATCAACATTGAGATTCTTACCAATTTTCACACTTAAAACATTATGGAAACCTTAACCCCATGCATCCACACTAAAAATACCATACCCAATATGGAAACATGACTAAATTCATTAAAATTACGAATATTTTTCTATTTTTGGTAACCCAAACCTGCATTTTTCAACCCCAGGTCTCTAAAAGTTGGTAAGACATGAGCAAGGCTACACATTATGGATTTCCACATTGAGGCACCAATGCCTAGTGTGGATTAAGAAGGTAACACTCACTCTTACCTCCCAACACTCATCTAACAAAAGTTTGACCCCAAAGTAGGCCCCACGAGACCTAGAATCCCTCCAAGCATCTTTGGTAGCATCGAAATCTCAATAGACCTAGTCAAAACTATTCAAAAATTAGGATTTGGTGTTTTCCACACTAGGGAAAGCTTCTTCCATGTTGAGCCTCACACCCTTAGTGTGGATAGATGGGGGAAATAAAAAATGACCTAAATCGATGGGCTAATGACAATTTCTTAATGTCTAGTGACCCCTAGACCCTACCAAAACCCTTTGGAAATTTTGAAAACCTCAAAATTGGTCAAATATGGCACAAAACTACCATCCCCCTCTCATCCACACTGGGGCCACCATGCTCAAATTAAAGAAATAGTAAATATTTCATGAGGTACTTAGAAGTCTTCAAATTATCAAATCTTGGCACCCAACCTTAACTGTTGACACTGACAACCCAAATGGTTAACATGCATGGTAAATCAGCCATCTATTTGGCATAGATCTAACATTCTTAATTCAGGAATACCTCTTCCACACTAATCCTTCCACCCTTAGTGTGGAAAAAAGGAGGAAAATTTGAAAGCCCCCTCACAACCTCCAAAATGACAAAATCTCAACCTTAGACACTAATGACCAATACCAGTAACCCTATGGATACTCATGCATAGCTAGAATGATCATAAAAAGTCAAAAACACTTTCTCCAAAATTTTCCATGTTGATCATAAAAGCCCTAGCATGGAAAAATTGGTGGAAGCCCAAAAAATGTCTAGTGACCTTTGAACTAACAAAAATTTGACATCAAATGCTAGCAATTGATGCTAGCAAACTTAGAAGGCTAAATGCATGCTCAAAACTGATAAAAAATGGTCAAAAATATTTTCACCTAATTTTCCACACTGAGCATGGAAGCCCTAGGATGGATAAATGGGGGAAGCCCAAAAATTACATAGTAACCCTTAAAATAACCAAATTTTAACATCAAATGTTAATAGTCAACATTAACAACCTTAAAGCCTACATCAATGTCCGAAAGTAATCAAAAATGATCAAAAGGATTTTCCCCCAATTTTCCATGCTAAGCATGTAAGGCCTACAATGGAAAAAGGGTGGGAAGCCCACAAACCACTCATCAACCTTCAAAATAGCAAAATTTTAATACCCAGTATTGACCATTTTCACTAGCAACCTTAGGGACCTATATGCATGATCAAAAATGATGCAAAAGTATGAAAATCTATTTTCCCCAAATTTTCCACACTTGGTGTACTATCACCAACATGGACAAATATGGGGATGCTCAAAAACCACTTTGAAAACCTATAAAATTTGTAGTTTTGACTCCAAACTCTAGTCTTCAACACCAGCAGCTTGGAAGGCTAACATGCATGGTTGATTGAAGTTAAAACTAGGCAAGATCTAAATTTTTTGGTGGCTCCATGCTAGGAATACCTCCCCCATTCTACTCAGCATGGAAATTGAGTGGAATACTCATTTGAAATCCATAACTACCTCAAAACAACATTAACTAAACTTACATATGCTCTAGGACCCTATCGACATCATTTGGAGCCTTCAAACTTCAAGAAATTGATGCCAAAAGATCAAAAGTTTATTTTCCATAATTTTCCACATTTATCTCTCCATCCCTAGCATGGAAAAAATGGGAAAGTCTGAAAAACACTTATAAATACTCAAAATTACCAAAACTTGACACGCAATCCTACTCATCAACCCTAGTAGACCTAGAGGCTGACATGCATAGTTGATTGAGGTTAAAACTGGTCTAGATAAAAGTTTCACGATTCTTCCACATTGGGGATCCATTTTGCCACATTTAGTATGGTATCCCCAACATGGAGACTCATGGGAAGACTTGTTTGGGGCTTCTAAACACTTCAGAATGACATTAAATGACCTTTCATGCACTATTGAACTATAGCAGTAGCTATTAGAGCCCTTAAACTTCATAAAACTAATCCAATATGGCCAAAAATCCATTCCCCCTTATTTTCCATGCTAATCCCTCCATTCCTAGCATGGAAGTAGGGGGAATCCAAAAAAAACCACTTAGGAATGCTAAAAACTACTAAATTTTGACATGGATCCATAGCCCTTGACCTTGGCAACACCAAAAGGTAACATTCATTATTGATTGTGATCTAAATTGCTCTAGATCTAGGATTTTTGCTTCTTCCATGTTGGAGTAACTTCTCCAGTGTGGAAACAAGGGGGGAAGCTGCTTTAGCACTTTTGAAGGTAAGATGGCACTTCTAGAAGCCAAAGATCTACGCCAAAGAAGCCCAAGATCTCATAGCCTTAATATTTTGTTTATCTAACCTTATTTTAATCTCCAAAACCCATTCCCATAATTTTTTCATGTTGGAGTAACTCCCCTAACATGGAAACATGAAGTGAAGCCCTTAAGTACCCTTAAACAACTTTTAAACATGTTCAAAATCAGCTAGAAACTTGCAAAATCGAAGTCTACAACCCTAGGGGTCTAGAAACCTAGTGAAAGTGCCCTCAAATTACTCTAAATTCATAAAATAAGTGTCCCCCTATTTTTCCACGTTGAGGATATTCTTCCTATAATGGAAAAAGGGGGGAAGCCATTTCAACACCTATTGACACTCAAAATGATCTCAAATTGCCTTGGAACGAAGCCAAGAGATGCACAAGTTCTAGATATGGTCTCCAGCTATCATTTTTACCATGATTGATCTTATTTTTACTTTGATTTTGGTTCTACATACTAAACCCCTTCTTTTCCATGCTAGCCAACATGAAACTAATGGGGAAAGACTTTAAAACTTGCTTTTTAGCCTTTACAAACCTCCAAAGTGCTTAATTTTAAGGGATATGACTCTACACTACCTTAGGAGGGTCTTGGAACCTTAATTCTTGATCTTTAAGCATCCTAAAATCTATTTTCCTTAAGGGTCCCTATTTCCATGCTAAGCCTACTATTGAAGCCACAAAGCACTTGATTTTTAGGTCAAAATAGCCCAGAAATAGCCTAGATTGATGTTTAAACTGATCTAATAGCCTTGTAGCCTCAAAACATGGCCCGCTAAGGTCTAAGACTAGAAAAACCTAATTATGTTTTACCTATATTAGCCAGATTTATCATATATAGCCTATTTTGTTGGATATTTGCCTTATTACATAATGTTTTGGCTTGTTGATATTGTTAATCTTCTATGGCTTTTATACATCCTTATATGTTCATTTTTTGTCTTATTATAATTCTATTTGCCTTTCTTTGGCCTTTAAATGGTATCAAAGAGTGGGGTTTGACGTTTCATGACCACTGTTTGACACCCTATGATCATGGCCTACTAAGGCCTTAAATTGGCATCATTGTGATCTTTATTGATCATTTGTAGCCTTACTTCTTATACTTACCCTTGCTTGACCTTTATGTGATCTTTGTTAACCTCTATTTCACTTTTCCAAATTGACCTTATCTCATTGATAATATTGGATGGCATTGATTACATTAGATTTGCATATGCTTTATGAAATTTTAATATTATTTATTTACTTTTACCTAGGTGCCACTTAATATGATTTTGGTTGATATGCAGGATCAAAGTATGAGTACCTGGGAGCAAATCAGTTTACCTTTGTGTCTACATGGACCTCATGGTGATATTAAATGGTGTATCAACCCTAATTTCCTAGAGCTTGAACTTGAGAGTCTTGTAGACCACATATCCTCAATAGAGAAACCTCTAGAATGGCCTGAAAACCTAGTAAAAAACATTAACTTAGAAGTAAGAGACATAATTGAAGACTCTCTAGTTGAGGTTCCTATCGCAATACATAATTGTGAAGAGAAAACCCTTAAACTAAGTTTCTCACTAAAGCCTCAATGTGCTTGAGACATCACCAAAGTCTTATAGAATAACATTAAGGTATTTTCCTAGTCATATGAAGACATGCCAAGCCTGGACCCACATCTAGTCTAGCACAACATCATACTAGACCCTAGCATTAAACTAGTTAAGCAAAAAGTGAACAAGATTAGACCTGATTTGGCCTTGGAAGTTTGCAATGAAATCTCAAAGCTCTACCAAGATAGTTTCATTAGGGCTGTTAATTACATAGAATGGATATCCAACATAGTGGTAGTCCCTAAGAAAAATTTTAGTATTCATATTTGCATTGATTTCCAAGACCTAGATAAAGCAACTATCGAGGATGACATCCCTTATCAACTTATCGATACTACAACTGGATATGCATTGCTATCCTTTATGGATGGATTTTTAGGTATAACCAAATTAGGATCAACCCAAAGCACCAACTTAGCATGACCTTTATGATCCCATGAGCTTTTTTTTGTTATATCATGATGCCTTTTGGCCTTAAGAATGCCTAAGTGGCATACCAAAGAGCCATGACCTATATCTTTAGTGATTACATGTTAAGGTTGCTTAACGATTATGTAGATGACATAGCCATGAAGTCTAAGATAGCCAATGATCATGCTAATGACCTAAATATTGTGCTTAAATGATGTTCCAAATACAAGCTTAGGCTCAATCCTATGAAGTGTGTCTTTGGTGTCAAGACTAGTGAGATTCTTGGCTTGGTAGTCTCTAAAGCAAGGATACATGTAGATCCTAATAAGATTAAGGACATATCCAAATTAGCAGCACCTACCAACCTTAAAGAGCTTCAGGGATTACAAAGTAGATTACAATTTATTTGTAGGTTTATTGCTAGGCTTATGGATAAGTTACAACCCATGCAACACTTTCTTAAGAAAGGAGTTCATTATGAGTGGATGGCTCAATTCCAAGAGGCATTTGAAAACCTTAAGCAAGATTTAGCATAGCTACCGACAGTCTATCCTCTACAAGAGGCTAAATAGTTTTACATTTATTTTGCCATCTCTAATACATTCACTACCTCTATACTTTGTTAGAAACATGATGATAAAGCAAAAATGCCTGTATACTACCTTAGCCATGCATTAGTTGGCCACAAGAGTCAATACATTGAAGTGGAGAAGTCTTGTCTAGGACTAGTCTTCTCTTTGAAGAAATGGAGACACTACCTCTTCAGAAGCTAGGTCAATGTAATTTTCAAGGATAACATACTCAAATACATAACAACCAACATCAATGAAGGTAGCTATATAGCCTAATGGAAAGCCATAACCATGGAGTTTGACCTCCATTACATCTCTTAATCCTCAACAAAATGTCAATCCATAGTTGTGCAACTCACAATTTCACCTATTTATGATCAAGAAGCCATAGATTATGAGTTTCCTAATGAACACATTAACATAGTTATCCAAGTGCCCAAGGGTTATGAGGTAGTCATGAACTTCAATAGAGCTTCAACCACCCATGTGGCTAGTGCTGCTAACATTGTAACATTTCCATCTAGTGAGATCTAACCCTTTGCCTATCATTTTGGGTTTCCATGTACCAAAAACCTATCAAAATATGAAGGTTTGATTAGAGGAATAATGAGAGCTTGTGATCTAGGAATTATATGCCTAGCCATCAAATGTGATTCACAACTTGTGGTTAACCAAGTAACTAAAGTTTATGCATGCAAAGCTATTTAGTTACAACCTTACTATGATCTAGCAAAGTAGTTATTACATCAATTTGTATAGGTTGATGTCCAACACATATCAAGAAACAAAAATAACATATCTAATGCAATTGCAACATTATCCCTTAGTATGATGTTAGATGTGTTTAGCAAGTTGCCCATCTGAACCATGGACTATGCCACTCCCATCACACAAAACACTAAGGATACCTTTGTGGTCATCATTCATACTACTCCTCCTAAGGAGTGGTATGATGATATCAAATTTTACCTCATGCATGATGAATCCTCATAAGTCCTAACTACTACTTAGAAGGACGTCATATGTAAGTGATCGAAGTAGTATGTCATTATAGGTAATAACACATTATATCGATGATCCTATGATGGCATACTCCTAAAGTGATTAGGTAAAACTAAAGCTAGAATAGTCCTAGAGAAAGTTCAAAATGGATTTTATGGAGAAAATATAAGACCTAGAGCCATGACCACTAAGATTAGATGGTTAGGCTACTATTAGCCCCATATGAAGAATGACTACCTACAAAAGGTTAAGTGATGTGACACATGCCAACAATATAACAACCTAACACATGTATCACCAATTGAGTTACATATGACCCAAATAACATGGCCATTTCAACAATAGGGGTTAGATATCATTGGACCCATAACACCTAAGTCTTCCACAAGACATAACTTCATCATCACTACAACCAAATACTTTACCAAGTGAATTGAGGCTATTCCCCTAAGGAACACCACATCTAAACAAGTTTACAAGTTTATCCTAGATAACATTGTAGCTCATTTTAGCATACCCATGATGATACTTACAAATAATGGGCCTCAATTTAACAACCAAGAAACCAAGGATTTTTGTCACAACCTAGGCATTAAGCATTCGTGGTTGTGCACCCTTGGAAANTACTACCCATAAAATAATTGTAATATTAATGATAAAATATTTGTAATATTATATTTTTTGTATTTACAAATATTAGTGTTAGCATAAATTCCTCCTAACTTTATATACAACTTCCCAACTACATAACTTCCCAATTAAACTGGTGAGAAATATATCCTAACTACATGGGTAAGTTGTAACTCCTTTACTTGGGAGAGAAGTTAGCTAAGATATTTTAAGTATGTAACCACCTTTGAACCCTATAAAAAGGGGGAAAATCACAATTTTGGAGAAGACACTTGATATATCACACTTTTGAGAAGACATTGGGATCACACTTGGGCTCTCACTTGGAGACACACTTGGGGTCTTGAGAAGAGCATTGTAAAGAAGAAATTGTGAATGATTGCTTGTAAGATGGCTTGCTAAAGAAAGGATTTCAGCCTCTTTGTCATAGTCCTATGAGTTATGTATTATTTTTATTTTTTTTAAATTGTCTAACTAGTGGTTTAGATAGTATCATCCTTGCCAAGTAATTTTGGGACTTTTAGATTGCTCTTATTGTTCTTGTTGCCCGATAAGAAATTTTCTGTTAAAATTTTTCCATAGAAGTGGCTTGTGTTTAAAAGCCTTAAGAGCATTTTAGTAGTAAATTTTGTTATTGTGCAACGTATAGGAACTGCTATTAAGATTGTTGTAAGAGAGCCTCTGCTTGTAGTCATGCCATTGAACGATTCAATACTCAAGAGGGTTCAAAAAATCTTTGGTATTTTGATGGGACCAGAATAGATTCTTCTTATCTTTAAACTAAATCTCTGTGGTATTTCAATCAAAAATTTTCAAGTCTTTTGAAGGTTCTGTTGAATGCAATTGTTGACATCCATTATCTAGCCAAAATGGAGTCTCGTACATGGTAGTTTACGCAGCAATTTTTTGGTAGCATAATAGGATTTTCTTGAAGAAATTGCTTATTTGAGCCTTGGAAGTTTGAATAATTTGTAGTTATTGAATTTTGGATAGCTTTATTGTGAAGTGTTTACTCGTGTCATTTTACCTTGTTTAAATATTTGAGGTCCTCGCAAATCTGCTTTCTTTTCTGTCTATTTCCATTGAATCTTGCTCTATTTCTAGTTTTCTTGTGGAACTATCTCTTTCTCTGGGAAAAATTAGAAGTAGATTTGCGGAGTTGTGCTTAAATTTTTTTGCAAAATTTTATTTGTTACAAGTAGGTATTATAAGGACCGCGTAGACTAGGCAATTGAACAAAATAGGAACTCTCAACAACTCATAGTACTTGGCAAAGTTGGCTGAATCTCTTCAAGATAAGTCATTTGTAGTTTACACACAATGTAATCGTTTCATATTTCATAACCACATGCCTCAACAGCACACACACATACTCACATTAACTACTAAGTCTATTTGGAGGTATCTGAGCCTTAGTGTTACCAGAGACCAGCAAGCACCTAAATCCTATTCGAGGACACTCATTGGCGATCGTGTCCCAAACGATCACCAACAGGTAGAATTATCAAGTAATTTGCATAGATACAATTTTTCAGTATTCCACACTTGGGAAATTTTCAAGTACTTAAGAGTTCTTGCAAGTTCCCATACTTGCATTCTCTTGAACCCTAGTGTGGAAGCATTGTAGCCTTGAGATTTGTGAATTTTGGGTGTCAACACTTCACCTACGGAATTTTCAATCCCTAGCATGGAGCAATCTGGCATCCAAACTTTCCACTTTTCTCACCCCCTAGTAGTGACCCAAGTTGTAGATCTAAGGTTGCAACAGTGAAGGAAGGTTCAATGCCATCAAGAGTGTCTTAGCACCCATATTATGAAGCAAATCACATTGGCTTCAATGGGCTTTGAACTCTTGCATAAGTAAGCCCCCTTTTTGCTCATCCAAGCATGATTTGTACACATTTCTCTAACTTATTCTTTATTTTTTCTCAATAAAATTTTAAGTTTTGAGTTTTGTGTTCAAAAATAAATTTTATTTTCTGTCCATTATTTGAATCTATTTATATTCCCATGTTTTACATCTCATAAGTCATTGGTTGATCTACCAAACCAACCAAGGCATCTTGAATCCCATTTCTCTCATGAAGGCCCTGGGGATTCAAGGTTGGGGAACTGCTTACACTGAGGATACTTGGTTTTCTTTGAGTAATTTAGGTTTTTAGTAGCAATAATGAGGAATGTATATATCCATAGATTTTAGTCACATATAATTGATACATATACTAGCATCTATAAATCCTTTTTAATACCTTAAGACCATGCCTACCTCTATGTTATGCAATTAGTCTCATAAGCTTCTTCAAAATAACTCTACAATTATTCAAAGAACTCTCTAGTTTTCTAACTGTGCCCTCAAATATGACTTCATCTCCCTTGCTAGCTAGTCCAATTCTGAAATGATTGCATAACTAAAAGTCCATTATCATAAATTTCTATCACTGAATCTTACTTTTCAACAACTTCAAAAGCATAACTAACCCTATTCTTAACTTGCGGATCATCCACTTTCTGCAATCATAAGATGCTAAATAGCATATCAGTGGAGCTGATATAATTGGTAACCTTACCAATGTCTTTGACATAATCCTCATCCATGTAGAAGGTTGGGAAAGTTCCTTAGTTGTAGGATTGATTATTGGGAACAACAACCTAGGTGTCTCAGTTGAGCTTGCCATTATTGGTGGAACCCTTCAAGACATACCACTTCCCTTGCGAGTCTTGCTTTGATCCCATCCTATGATTAATGATGATATTGAACGTGACCTATATTCCTTAGTTTTTTTTGAGAAATTTATAGGAATTATTGTTGGTTTTCATATCAAATAAAGCCCATCTATAGATTTTTGAGGAGAATCTACTCAAAATTCATAGGAAAACACCTGCAATATTTTGGGTTGGGGAGCAAAATAAGTTTGACATGAAATAGAAGGTATGACAATGACCTTCATGGAAAAGGAAATTGGCTTCTTATCTATCAAAATAGGTGAAGCTTGAAAACTCTCCTCATCTAACTCTGAAGAAGACAATGAGGGCCCATTTTCATTTGTAGATTCATGAGGTAATTCAAGTAGTATGAGTGAGGCACATCATCTTGATCTCCAAAGCATTAGTATTTTCATGGGTCTTATAGTAGATAGGTTCTAACTTCTCTTGTTGATCTTTTGCTGTGTTAAAAACCATAAAAAAATAGAGAAAATAGAAAAAAAATTGTACAATCTTGTAAGACTATTCAAAGATCAAGATAGAGCAAGAAACATCATGAGAAAGACAAGATCAAGATTATAAGAATATGATGAGATTAAGAAAAGAGCTTAGATATTATCATAAAAATAGATTGAGACAAAGAATATATTAAGATCAAGATGAGATTTGAGTTGTCAATCTAAGATATCAAAGTCTCAATCAGAAAACAAAAGATGTCAAGGATGCCAAAAGCATAAAAGCTAAAAGAATATATTCTAGTATTTGCCAAGATGTCCCAAATGTTAGTGAGATGTCCTAGAGGTAGAGCCCAAGTTTCAAGATAAACATCCAACAAAAATAGTAAACATCCCAACTATTCTTGATATGTTCTAGTTGGGACATTCCAATTTCCAGTGGAACATCCCATTTGCAAGTAGCAAAATTTATTGAGATGGCCCAAGCTCGAATGAGATATCCTAACTAGCCATTTTCTAACTATTCCTTCTATGAGCACTTAATATAGGAAGCTCCTAGCACCAATAGCTATAAACAAGATGACATTACTAGTGAATAGCTCAAATAACTTTCATATTTCATTAGTTAAACTAAAATAAAAAGCTTCAGAGTCTCTATAGTTTTAGAGACCTTAGTATTCTATATCTTTAGATCATTCCTAAATAAAAAAATTTCTACCACAATATCTCTACAAAAAATCAAGATAAAAAAAACTTCATGTACCTTCTAGAATAAACTAGAAAGAGTTAAGTAGCCTAGGGTTGGAATTTTAGAATTCAAGAAACCATAAAATATAGTATTTTACCTATATGCAATGAAATTTCATGTGTATAATATGGTTTGAAGGATGATATATGTTTTCAAAACTATCAAATTTCATACCTGGTGGCTACAATGGATCCTTCTGTATGTTGTACCTTGTCATATCATGACATAACTTCACATGACATTGATGTATGTCATCACCTAGAAACATGTTGACATGGCAAGGAAAAACATATGGAAACATAGAAGGTGTAAACCTAGGATCTTTACATCATCAGACTAGGTGATAGACACACATGAAGTTGGTGTGCATGAACTAGCCATCCCACATGGAGTTCATCATGAGTGAAGATGTGAGCTAGCAGCCTGTCACAAGAATTATTGCCATATTTTTTGGCCTCAACTTCAACTATGTGCATCTCACTTGGACCACATTCATGGTCACCAAGCATTAGAACTAGAATATCATAGTTTTGTAATTATTGCAACTATGAAATCTCAAATATTATATGTCCATTATGGTTTGCAATATTGATCTTCTTATGGAGCTCAATAATCATATCAACTAGCCATAATGATGTTGTAGTGTTGTGGATGGAAATAACTTGTTTATATATTCCTACATTAAATTTAATAAGTGGGTTCATGAACTCACCATTATTGCCACAGTTGTTTTTGGAGACATGTATGTTGTTATCATGAACTTTCAAAATGAGTACTAATACATGAGTACTTATATTGAGGTCATCCATGCTATGAATTCAGACATATAATTGTTATTTTTGAAGTTGGTTTTAAAATGGACCTACCCTTTCTCTAGGATGTATTCATGAATCTATCCTTCTCTATGCATATCATGTATGATTTTAATTAGTACATGTGTATAGATAATGGTGCTTGTGTGATCTAATACACAAATTTTTTATTCTTGGAAATGATGGAATAGGTTTTAAGCCACACTGGATTTGTATTGGCATTCATGCTAATTTTATTAGCAATAAGTTTAGACATGAATGAGTTTGAGATGGAGTATAAGAATAATGATTTCATTAGCAATTAGTACTTCCCATGCTTACTTGTATATGTAGTTAAGAAGGATCTCAATTGGGTACTCTAGGGATTGCAAGTTAGCTACATATGTCAAAACATGATAACTAACTTGGAGGAGACCTATTAAGCTCTAGAGTGAAAGTGGACTAGCATTTGAAATTTGATATTTCTATCATATCTATCATAGTTGTGGCACATTTTTTAGAATTTTTTCATGAAAGTGGTATTGTTAACATATTTATAGATGAAGAACTAACTTATAGGAGACCTATGTATTTTTAGAGTGCAACTGGATCATTGTCTGCAATCCAACATTTCTATGGTATCTATTACTATTGCAGCAAATTTTTTAAAGCCTATTTCTGAAAGTGATGATGTTAACATGTTTATAGGTGATGATATACATATATTGCATGCAAAATTATGTCATGATGTGAAAAGGGGCACTATATCAAAGAGAGGATGTGGTGTAGCCATGGTTAATCTAACTAAAGGTCCACCCCAAGACATATAGCCAACATTATGCAATAAAAGAACTATAGAGGAATATAATGATACCTTAAGTATGAGTTGAATTGATAGTCTCTTATTTAATAAGATAATAAGTTATCTACTTGAGCCACTGATAAGGATGAATTTTGATCTTCTTATAAATTATATTACTTTTATTTTTCTCTTATCATTTAAAGGAAATAGGAACTAATTAAATCTTTAACTAAGGTAAAAAGAAAATATTAACTTTGATTGATAAAATAAGTGGAGAAAGAAGGAAGCATTGTAATATTTGGGAGTTGAGGCCTACTATGGATAATTTAAAATCTCCTCCTATATTGATATAGAGGGCCATGATGGATATTGTTTGAGCTATGATTGTTGAGATAGTTATGGTAGATATGGATAATATTGCTAGGACATTACTTAAGACAAATGGTCCATACCCTATTGAGTTACTTAGTAGGAAGAAGGATGACATGAGGAAGATTATTGTGATATAAAGGAGGCACTCTAAGGTGCCAAGTTCAAAGGATGAAATCTCATCCATTGTTGACGCTATGGCAAAAGAAATGTTTCTTAAGGATAAGAAATCCAATCATAGTAAGGCTTCTTTCACTTTATCTTGCTATCACTAGTCTTACCTCATGGTGTAAATGCCTTCACAACTAATTCAACAACTTTATTTTTCAAATCCTTTAGACTCGAAGTCATTTTTATATTTAATATATCCCAAACCTTATCAACCACATTGGAAAGATGTACTAAATTCTTCTTGCATAAGGACTTCAACAACATTAGAAATTTTAAAGTTACATTTAGCATTCTTCATTCTCTTCTAACACTTGGGATCTATTTTGACTTTATCTACATTAGCATGCTTATGCCATTCACCTTTTGATCTAGCCATTTACCTTTTGATCTAGCCATAACATCTAACACAACTATAGTTTAGGCCAATGATCTTTGCTAGATATTGTCAATAACATACATATCCATCCTTTCACAAGTTTACAACTGTAGTTCTTCTACTAGATGCATCAACTATTTACATTTACTAAACCCATGATTCAAACACTAATTAAGCAATTAATTATACTATTCTATGACCACATCCAATGACTTATTATGATCTTATTTACATTCTACTAATGAATTTCTAATATTTCCAACTCAATTATAAGATTAAAATCTCACATTAAAAGGTTTGAAGATGTCTATAACAAACCATACTTTTGGATTCCTGGTTAGTATATTTCCTCCTAGAAATTTTGTGTTTTCATGATGCATGGGTGTGTTATGCTTGTTAGTTAGATGCTAGCTTGATATATTTTATGTAATGTATCTTGATAATTTTTCTTGAATTATGGTGTACATGCATTAACTTAATCATTTATTTCTTTTGATATTTATGATTTATGTATTTCCATCCAGCATATGTGCAATAATCTTATTGATGAGTGTGATTGTATTTCATCGAAGTTATGTTGGGAGCATGACATGGTTGAGAAATTTTGATTTATAGGATAGAAGTTAGATATATTCTACATTTAATTTAATTTAATCTAATTTTCTTATTTGGCTAACATAGAGCTATAAATGGCATGTGATATTTTGTGCTTATGCATGATGGATAAGATGTGGTGGAAAAAGGAGAAAGAGTGAGAAATTTGTGTGAGTTATGGATGTGACTAATGAAATGATTCTCCAACTCTCATTTTGAAAACTAGCCTAATTTTCTTTATGTGATTTTTGACAACCTCTTAATAAAACATTCACAACTCCTCCAATTTACACATCTTGACATTTCTTCTTATAGGAAGGAAAGGATGATGCTAGAAATTAGAGCTTGTGGAGTTGCTAGATATTTTTTGATCATATTGCATCCTTGGTAGATTCATTGTGGTGCTACATTTAGTTTGTATGGATTTCTTATACATATTTGACGTGAGTAATCTTTGCCTCTTGTCCATTTATCATAAATTTACAAGGTGTTGTGTGGAATAAGTTTTGTAAAATTAGATTCCATGTATTTATGTAGATTTTTTTGGAATTGGATATTTATTTGATTGAATATATTGTATAATTTTATAATTTGATTTTCAATTTTATCCCTATGATCATTGTTATTTCTACCATTTTTAGGTATGGGTTTTGTCACAAATTAGTATCAACATTTTCTTGGATGGCTTTTGTTATTACAAATGGTCAATATTAGTTGAAATATTGATTCTATAGTTTTTTGCATTTCTATTTTATATGTATTTTTCATTTTTCTGGAGGTTTTAAGAATATCCCTATCTGCTGATTAGTTTTGAGTTTTACATTTTTGCTTCCCATACATAACATCTCTAGTTTTTCTTGATCTTATAAGATCTTTGGGTCTTACTAATTGTAAGAATCTCTTTTACTATCTTGATGTTTTCATTGATATGTAAATAAAATTCCACATTTATGATTTTCTTCCACCATCTATTATGAGAATTTGATTTTCCAATTAGTATTTCTCTTGTTGGCTTCATGTTCAGCTTTTGATAATGTTTCCATGTTTGTTAAATTCCCTAATTCTTATTTTTTTTACTATCCTTTGTGGTTATACTTTATTGTAGCCTTTTTCCTTATTTAATTATTATTTTATTTGAATAACATGTCTTGAAAGTTAAGAAGATGTCTTTCCTACAAGTTAAGTAATCTTAGAAAGACATCTTTCCCTCAAACAAAATGTCTTTTTCAAGTGGAAGACATCTTTTAGAAGCACAAGATCTCTTTGTAAGATATGTTTCAAAATGAAAATATGTCTTTCCCCCTCCTAGAAGATGTCTTTCTAGAATCAAAGACATATTTTCCTTCTACCCAAGATGTCTTTCCTACAACCAAATGTAACACCCCATATTATCCACTTGCTTTGTATGCCTAGTGATACCAAAATATCAAGACATGTAATAATAATAATTTTCATATGTATAGTTTATATATCATCATATGGTAAATTTTTATGCATATTTACCTTTTTACTATTTATGCATGGTTAATTATTATGACTTATTACTAGTGTGCAATAACCATGTAAATGAGCTTGATACTTCTTGAGGTAATGTTTTGGCTTGTTGTATGCATTTAATCCATCAAAGACGGGTTGTCATATGTCATCTCCTTATTGGAGCTACTAGAGGGCCTCATTGAATTTTTCCTTTTCCAACTAGATCTCTTTCTCATTGACCTCTTTGAGAAGGCACGCCTAGTCCCTAATGTGGTTTTTGACCCTTTTGAACTTGAGGGCGTCATTTTTCTAGGTAGTTATGTTAATTGTTGATTTCTAGCACAAGGCATGGACCTCCTCCATTGAGAGATTATGATTTTCTATAGCCAATCTCCTAAATCCCATATTCATCTTGACAAGATGCTCCTATTTTTGTCACACAAACTCTATCATTTTCTCTTTCTAGGTCTTAACATTTTGCAGGCAATAATTCTCCTAGGTCAAAACCAGGTTCTCCTTACAAATCTCTATCAAGTCCTTTTTGGTGTTGTAAGGTGTGGCTTCTACTAAGGATTGGTTGAAAACCATTGACTCCTTCATGTACTTAGCCTTCTAAAGTTTGTGTTAAAGTCGAATTACGTAGACTATGATTACTAAGTATGCCAGCGCTAAATAGTGTGTGTGTGTTGTTCATTCGTTGTCTTCCCATTCCCACTTATGGAATGCAATTGTATGGTTAAGTGTGATTGAGGCA
>MNCI01000532.1:77932-154291 GCA_015680685.1 Gnetum montanum | reverse complement strand
AAGGGTACATGTTGATGATGGGGCTGCTACAAATGTCATCCCATTTCCTATAGTGGACAAACTGGGTTTGGTTGATCAAATCAAGCCCATAGCAACCTCCTGCT
Source organism: Gnetum montanum (assembly GCA_015680685.1). NCBI lineage: Eukaryota > Viridiplantae > Streptophyta > Gnetopsida > Gnetales > Gnetaceae > Gnetum > Gnetum montanum. The sequence goes on along the minus strand of MNCI01000532.1, from coordinate 154,187 downwards.
TGAAATCGTTCAACAGAGCACGAGTAGTGGTAAAGGGAACTATCCACATCAACTTTGTGGCAAGAGACCAATTCCCCACAAGAGTAGTGCTCATCATGGTAGAGGAAATGCTTAGGTTCAATCTAATCCTCAGGAGATCATGGTTGGCCCAACTGAGGGTCATTTCCTTACTAATACACCAAGAAATCCACTTACCCTACACAAGAGGAGAAGTGATGATCCACAACAACAAAGTGGCTCCCCAAGCCATAAACAACATAGGAGTGGAGCAAGGTTCAAAGATTGAAATCTCTAAAAACCAAGCCTCCTTCAAACTAAAACACCTAAACAGGCTGAAACTAGTCCAAACAAAGAAAAAATGTGGGCCGAGTTGCCCTTCCAGGTTGCAAACTATAACATAGAAGAGTACCAATGTAGGTTCACCTGGTCCTATTCCTCGCCTAACCCACATCAGGTTAGGAAACAACTACATAATTAAAATTTTTCATACTTTCAATAGTATACACTATGTTTTACATTTTGTTGTATACATAATTCACGTGTTTACATCCGGTTCATTGTAGTTGCATGTTTTACATTAAGTCCATTGCTTGTGTAATTTACACTTCCCACATTAAGTCCACTATTTGCATCATTTACATTTCATAATGAATTCTCTATTTACATTAAGTCAACTATTTGTTGATTTGCATTTTATGTTGAGCTTTCTTGCTGCATTACCCTTGTCACCAATACCTTACATAAGGCCCGAAATGACCTAAAACTAACAACGGTCTAGAATGGCCTTAAACTACCATCGTGGCTTGCTAAGGCCTAAAACTGGCCACTCCACTTCTCCAAAAAATATACAAAAAAATATTTTATCATTAAGAAATATCCCAAAATGGCCTAAAAGTAGCGACGGCCCGAAATAGCCTAAAACTAAAATGAGAAGCCCACAAGGGGGCCCAAAAACACCAAAAATAAATATAACACATTAACCAAAATGAAACAAGTTCTTTCAAATTATATTCTTCATTCAATAATGTTTACAAAAAAATTTAAATTCAAAGACAAGAATAAAAATCTTGCACTAGTATGCTATGAGTCTTCACTTGCATTACCATTCCCTATTTCACTGGGTCCTGCATCTTCATTCAAATCCTGTGTAAGAAAGAAAATAAAACAATGAATTAAAGATACAACAAAGGCTTTTATAAAATAAACTATGACACAACAAAAAGTAACTAACCCAAGATAGCCCCACATCCATTTTGGGGGATATCCTATCCATGCCAACCACAAGACGTCACTAGATCTCCTCCTCAGTAACGCTGGCCTAATTCCTATCTCCTAGATCAGTGCTTCCTACAACCTTCCCTTTTTCCACAACTGTCCATCTGGGTGGCCCTGGGGAAAAGGTGGTGATGGTGGTCTCACTAGTAGGTAGGGTCATTTCCTTTTTGAGAGATTCACTGACCATCACCTATTGCATGAACTTTTCATAAGCCCTAGAAGCACTAATAACATCAAGGAATAGCTCATGGGCTTGCAACTTGACTAAAGCATCCAGGTATTGTTTACGATAGGTAGTACATTCTATTTTATACATGTTGTTATGGTTTTTCTGTGCCTATCCCCACTCATAAACCTTTGTGCTATAATCCTTTCAGTCTTGGTTCTTCTAGGCTAGAAGGTCCATTTGCATGCACTGTTCGATGATCTTGCATGTGGCTTCATTTTTTCTTCTCACGGCCATCCAATATCTTGCATAGTCAATGACAGTCATACACCAACTACAATCATGAGTGTCCTGGGCCAATAGAAATTCATTCCTAGATTGGAGATCCCCCACCTTAGTGGTTAGGTTCACCTTTTCCTTCTCAAGTTTATATACCTACTTCCAAAGGTCTTCATTCACATGCCTACACTCCCATAAGGAGCGTGCCAAGTACAATGCACATTTACTTGCTTCATCATATATGTGATGAGATACTTCAGCTACCTCAGGCAAAAGTTTGAGCATGACATTGACCTCAACGGCTTGCTTAGGATTCCACTTGAGATGAGAAGCTTCCAACCACACATGGGAGAGCATGGGTCATAGTGACATAGCAAGATTGCAACAACATAGAAAGCCTAGCATAGCAACTTTAACATACCAATCTCTAGATCGATCTGCCTTAGACAATCCATCATGTCATCGACCACCCCCTTCATAAAAGTGAATTTATCAGGGGTCTCGGTCTAGGGTCAGAGATGGATCAAATAAGAAGGACCAGGGGCATTAACAGCGGTGTTTTTTGAATAATAAAACATGTTAGCCATGGTGGAGAGGACAATAACAAATCTAGTGAACAACATAAATGATAGTGTAAAGCTCTTACCTAGCAAACCCTCAGGGGTGATAGTGGGGGGGTCACCCATCGACACACTGTTAAACAAGTGCTTAAACTCACCAGCATCAAATTGAAGCCCCTCTCTTTCCAACTAACCCAATAGTGTGGTGGCATCCTCAACACTCATGTGCCCCTCAAGTACTAAACCAAATTTAACAAAAAGGTCATTGGCAAGGGCCTCTTCCTTTACAGTAGGGGCCTCTTCTTCTGTGGTCGGGGCCTCTTCCTCCTCTTCAATAGGTGCCTCTTTTCTAGGGGCTAGGGCCTCTTCCTCTTCTTATTCTTCTTCTGCTAATAAAACGTAATTGCAATAAGTAGGGTACTCCAACTTGAAACAAGCACTATGCTATGTGACGCTACATAGCATAACACAGTGTAGCAAGTGCCATAGTAACAAAACAATCAAGCACACTTACCAACTAGGGGCTGCACTTTACAAACTTTAATTGATAGCTTTTTCCCCCTTCCTTCATTCATACAGGGAGGTTCCTTTGTAGGACGAGACTTCTTACGTTGTAGCCTAGTCTTCACTATTTCTACAATGAGGCATTCCCCCTTAACACATTGCCTATGTTAATGGAAGGTGCCTCTCCCACACTGTCCCAGGAACAAAAGAGTCGTGTCACCCGATCCCTCATCGTTATTGAAAGCGATTTCCTAATAGCTTATAGGGGATCCTGGGATAGAGTGGTGTGAAAAACTTGGCAAATCCATGGCTTTGATATCTAGTTATGGTCATGCTGTACCCAAGTGTCATTTTCATAGACCACCAAGAATTCTGCAAACTATTGCAAGCAAGCTACAAAAAAGGCATAGTGCACATTGAAACGAGAGTCAAGGTTCTCACGAAGCTTGACCATCTCAACATGTAAGCCTTCTAAAAGGTACTTGGCCCAGTTGTAATGGGTCCCTTCCTCCATGGCCTCCCTCATTATCCAAGCCTACTCCACTCCAAGGATTTTTTCTTGGGAGAGTAGCTTGGGGAAAGCATAGGCACAGAAGATAGGGTAACCCATTTGGGCCACGGAAGACAGGCTTGACTTTGTGGATGTAAGTTCCCTTTCAGTCCTTGCTTGTCCCTAGCCATTCCTCAATGTCCCCTTGATGGTTTGCATCTCTCCTAGATTTTTCTACTATAGGGAGGCCATCAGATGAGACACCAAAAAGATCTAGAAATAGTTGGTCATTAATTTTGAACACCACCCGCACATTGTGAACACATGTGTAGAAGCGGTTAGTCTTTTCAAAGAAGGAATCAGCTAGGAAAAGAATTTCTGTAGCTGAGACACTTGGATTTACATCCAAAAACAAATCCACAAGTCCATCCTCTTGACTGTTGTGAGCAAGGGTGGCTAGGATCCCATTGCAGAGCCAATGCTGAGTCTCCTCCACCTCCCTGTAGTTGAAAAAGAGGTTAGTATCATCACGCCCAGAGGTGATCACTGTGACCTATTGGAACTCCTTTGCTACTACACTGGTTAGAAACAAACAAGAAAGTTAGCAAAATAAAAAAGTGCATTATCACTAGAATGCATAAGAACAAATGCAAGTTTTAACATACCATGCTTAAACGGTGTAGGAAACGGTGTAAGTTCCACCATAACGTCTTCAATGGTAATCGGTCAAGACGATGCCCATTCGCTATCCAACCATCCAACTTTTTTACATTTCTCATAGAATTTGGAATACCTATTTGGATAGGTTTTAAAATCAAGCCCAAGTTGTTCTATTACACTGGCATGGACGTTCCTAGTAGAGGAGAACTCTTCTAAAGCCATTTGGTCCAATGCCAGTGTATCCTTGTTATCGTGAAGACTGCCCTTATCAATATAATACTTGGCAACATACAAGAATATGATAAGAATTTTTGTCTAGAATAACATGTTAAAATACCTTTACAGGACTCACCCGTTAGCACAGTAAACAGTTCTAGGTGGGTTCTGAAAACAGGTGCCCATGTGACGAGTGACATATAGCATGTTGTAAAAGTGGTAGCATTTGTATTTGAGCATGTCCTAGATCCAACTTAGGCACCTCAAGCCCCTTGGACATTGGTCTGAACCTCCTGCCCTTTCATCACTAATCAACCCATCAACCATGAACTTCAGAATACCCTGATTTGCCCTAGAAAACAACATTTATGTAAGCACAACCGTTGTCTCAACCGTTAAGTGTGACCACATGATCACATTAAAATGGCGAAGGAGGAACTCTAGGAATTCCTATGCACCCTTTCAAAACCAGACTACCTACTGCCCTACCCATGTATGGGGTGGGGGCGCATTGGCCATGGATTCACTAAGGTAGCATAGGACTCCTACCACCTCAAGGACAATCAGAACGGGCTACAACATGACCTTGCATGACAAAGCATCAAACGTTAGCACTATGTTCAAGTGATGATCACACATGTAGCGGAGCATGACCCTCTATTTACATGTAGCGTAGTGTGACCCTTTGTTTACATGTAGCATAGCATGATCCTCTAGTTACAAATTTTCCTTTAGCATGAAACAATAAGTCCCACATAAAATAGAGGTAAATATTGCATGCAACGTAAAAAAATTTCACATGTAGCATAGTGTAGCAATTAAGCCCTATGTAGCATAATAACAGTGAGTGCACCCCACAGTGTGATAGGTACATGTTACACAACACAACATAATAGACATACCTTGTACAGCATTGCATAGTAGCTATATTTTGCACAAGGGTGATGGCTACGTTACACACAGCATAGTAGGACGACTGCACCTTATGCAGCATAGCAATGGAACAAATACAATGAACGCAACAAGACAGGTAGCATAACAATGGAATAAGCATTGCAATGTAGCCATCTTAGTAGCATGGAAAACTTAACAACATAGCAGCGTTACAAGTTTGATAGTGTAGCAGCATAACAGATTGCGAGCATGACAGCCTAAGGGCCTACCATCATAATAGCATAGCATAACAGAAAAAATGTAATAGTCCTAACAGCATAGGTGAAAAAGAATTCATAGTGCCTCCATTGTCCCAACCCTACCCTACCACATGAAATAGCTCATGCTACGCTATGCCAAACATGTGTCACGTTGTCGCAAAACTTTGCAAATAAATAATCCCCTTTAAGGGTAGTACGCTACGCCAAACATGCACTACGCCACGCAGAACTGTCCAAACCCCTACAATAGTGCAATCACCATTCTTAACAATGGTAGCCAAGGTAGTACTGCATGCAGCCATAGCATAGCAACCATATGGCCATTGTGGCCAAGTAGTGATAACCATGGCATAGTAGCCAAAATGGAAACAAAAATAGTGACAATAGTTGCAAAAAATGGCAACAGTAATGGAAATGACAACCTAACGCGATGCATCACATAATGGAAACAAGGGTAGCATACCGACTTACCAAGCATATGGAGCCTCTTGCTACACCTCAATGTGCACCTTGGATAGGTGTCCCAGTGTGTTCCTCTCTTTGTCCACCTTGGCTAGTCCCCGATGCTTGTGTTCATCTTTGTACGCCATTACCTCATTTACAAATAGGTAGTACCAGCTACTACGCTAAGCCTATTATGCTCTCTCTCTATTTGACTACACTACGCTCTGAGTGTGGGCTCTGACAAGGAAAATGATAAGTTTAACAGAGGTTAATCCCTTATTTATAGCCAATGTGGTAAAACACTTTTCACTTTCACGCTCCAAGTAACATAGGACACTACTGTAGCATAGCACTATTGTAGCGCAGTCCCACTACAATGTAGCACTCATCAACAGTGTAGTAAGTTGGCACACCAAAATTTTTCTTGTATATCTACAAATTTTAAACCTTATTACAGTCTGCAAAGACCTTCAACTAGGAATGTTAACCTACAATACAGCCTAGTAACGGTCCGCAAAGACCTTAAACTAGCAATCTTAACCTATAATGTAGTCCATATGACAGTCCGCAAAGACCTTAAACTAGCAATTTTAACCCACAATATAGTCATATGATGATATGCAAAGACCTTAAACTAGCAATTTTAACTTATGATTGGCTTAGTAATGGTCCGCCATGACCTTAAACTAGCAATTTTAACATTCGTTTCACACCTTAGACTCAGTGATGGTCCACCATGATCCTAAACTAGCAATTTTAGCATTCATATTACACTTTAGACCAAACTTTACATTATGATGGTCCACCATGTATCCTAGTTATAGTCTGTCATGACCTTAAATTGGTAATTTTAGCATTCATTTTATGTTTTAAACCAAACTATTACACTATTGCTATCTACTAAGACCTTAAATTGGCAATTATCTTAAGTTGCATTATTGATTTACATTACATGTTGTTGCTTCAAACATGTATCACTTGACTTGGTTTATTTGCTTCTTGTGATAGGTTCGCTCAGAAAAATGGCTATGCATGGTGATCTTTGTTCGCCTTTAACCTTAATAGGTCCCTACAACAAATGTACAAGATGCTTGAATCTAGAATTGGTAGACTTTGAGCTATCCTCTCACAATACCATAGATTGGCCCGAACATCTGGTCCAAGCCTTAGACCTAGAGGTTGGGGATGTAACTAAGGATCCTCTCACTGAAATCCTTGTAACTACCACTAGGGGTAAAGCAAAAACCTTGAAATTTAGCTCTCTATTACATTCACAGGTACACCAAAACATTTCCAAAGTGCTCCATGACAATGTTAAAGTATTTGCATGGTCATACGATGACATGCTAGGCCTGGACCTGCAGCTCATACAACACAACATCATCCTAGATCCATGTCTCAAGGCAGATAAACAAAAAGCTCATAAAATCAAATTGGAGATTGCACTAGATGTACATGATGAAATCACCAAGCTTTACCAAGTTGGTTCTATCCAGGCAGTGGATTACTTGGAATGGGTATTGAACATCGTTGTAGTTTCTAAGAAAACGAGAGGTATATGAATTTGTATAGACTTTTCAGACTTGAACAAAGCAACAATTAAAGATGATTTCCCATTTCCAAGTATTGATGAACTTATAAATACTATCACTGGTCATGCCATACTGTCCTTTATGGATGGGTTTTTAGGCTATAACCAAATCCATATAAACCTGGAGCATCAGTTTTCAACCACTTTCATGACCCCTTGGGGAATCTTTTGTTATACAATGATGCCCTTTGGACTCAAAAACGCTAGAGCAACTTATCAACGAGTGATGACATATATTTTTAGTGAATACCTCTTGGAGAGATTGAACAATTATGTGGATGATAGGTAGTCAAATTTAAGGAAGCTATTGATCATCACAATGATCTCAACATAGTCCTCCAACGTTGTCATAGGCATGAACTATGCCTTAACCCTCAGAAGTATGTTTTCAGAGTTAAAATCAGATGCATGCTAGGTTTTGTAGTGTTGGAAATAGGAATACGAGTGGACCTTGATAAAGTGAGGGCCATCATCAACTTAGCACCGCCTACAAAACTTAAAGAGGTACGTGGGTTACAAGGCATAATACAGTTTATCAGAAGGTTTATCTCAAGGTTGACAGACAAGCTAAACCCCATGCAACACCTACTTAAAAAGGGGGTCAACTTTGAGTGGATAGATCAATGTCAACAAGCCTTTGATAACCTAAAGAAAGAGCTTTTACACCTCCCAACTATTAACCACCACAAAGGGATAAGCCTTTCTACATCTACCTTGCCACTTTAGACACATCTATTGCTATGTTGCTATATCAAAAAAGAGATGACGGGTCTAAAATCCTAGTCTATTATTTAAGCCATGCATTAATAGCTTACAAGGCAAAGTACAATGAGGTAGAAAAATATTATCTCACCCTAGTATTTATGCTAAAAAAGTGGAGACATTACCTATTTCATAGCAAGGTCAACATCATATGCAAGAGCAACATAGTTCAGGCTATCACAAAAAACTTGTACAAGAGTAGTAGGATAGCCTGATGGAAATCTATAATGGTAGAATTCAATTTACATTATGTAGCCCAATCATCAAAAAAGGGTCAAGAAATAGCCACACAGCTTACAACTTCACTTGTTCATGATCAAGCAATAATAGAACGTAAATTCCCATATGAACACATCAATAGCCTAAACTCTGTACCATCTGATTTTGAACCAAGCTTACATTTTGATGGTGCTTCAACTACACGACATGGAAGCACCACCATAGTTATTACATTTCCCTCTAGGAAAATTTGACCCTTTGCATATCGCTTTACATTCCTTTGTACAAACAACGTAGCTGAGTATGAAGGACTTCTTAGGGCCCTCTTAGCAACCCAAGAGCTAAATATTCAACATTTGGTAGTCCAAGGAAATTTGCAATTAGTTGTCAACTAGATCACTGAATTCTATGCTTGCAAGGCTTCCCATTTGCAACCTTATTACGATATAGCTAAGAGTTTACTGAAATATTTTACAACATTAGAAATTCAACATGTACCTTGCAACAAGAACACCGTAGTTGATGCACTAGCCACATTACCATTGAATGTGCAATCTCACCTGTTTGCCTCTTTTCCTGCTTTCATAACACAGATCCTATTACTCAAGCAGTACACATTACATCTATCAACACAATAGATATCCAAGAGTGGTATGCCAACATTAAGACTTACCTTCAACATGGTGAACCCCCACATAGTTTAACATCTACTCAAAATTATGTAATCCAAAAGAGTTACCAAGTAGTCACACTATATGCTCGTAATTAAGTCATACTCATATCACATCCTTGACTAACTGTACTCTAGACCAGGATGGACTCTTCTAGAGTATGACTAACCCCCTACTTCTAGACCAGGATGAGGAAATAAGGGAGAGCTACCTCTTATTTATAGATATGACGATGGACCGTGATATCACGTATGCCATATCGTAGGGGACGACGTGATATCATGGCTCATGCGAATCGCATCTCATCATACCCCCATGATTGAATGAAAACTCATCCTCGAGTTCCTTACAAAATATTGGGAAGGTATGGGATTATTGAGGGGAATGGAATTAATGGGGTGACATGTGAATGGATCATCATTACAAGACTTGACAAAATTGGTGTTCATGATAACAAGGATAAACACCTTAGTACAATGACATCAGGCCTTAGTTGGCAGCTGAGAAAGAGAGAGAGAGAAAGAAGTGTTGCTACTGCCAACGCCAAGATTGTGCCTTTCGTTGTCCATCCGCAAGCTCACCATCAATCTTGCTCCTTGCATAGCTGCTGTAGCGCTACTCTATTCCATGTGTTCCCTCCAGATCTAGTCCGTTATTGCATGATCGCCATCTGCACATACAACACAATATTATATTAGCAAGGGTAAATGAATCATCATGTAATTGATACCTTGCTTCGGTGTAAATCCATTGGCTAGGTTGTGGTATGGCTGATTCGAATCAGGAGATATATTAATGGTGACTACCGAAGGTGTAGGGGTTAGGAAGAGAATTGAAAAAATTCAAGCCCTGTACCCCCATGACTAATCACGAACCTCCAGTAGCGGTAGAATGGAGAAAGGAAAGGAGAAAGAAAGATAGATAAAAAGGGACAACTAAAACATCTATTAAGTGGACGTCAAGATGGAAATGAAAAAAATGAAATTAATTGCAAAAATGTTTAAGGGAAAGAATTTAACTGGTGCCTTAAAGAGGAATGTCAGTGGGTCCTCCCCAAAGCAAGCTCATGCCCTTAATGCCCTGACAAACCCACATTCAAAGAGTCCGTAGGCTCTATGAATGTCATTTGAAACAAGAGTTAAAGTCTTAACCACAAGCATTCACCAAAAAGAAAACAATGCATCAACCAAAATATATATACTAAGGATACAACCAGCAATGTGGTGAATAATGGAGAGAAGGATGGAGAGAAGAAAATGGAATAGAATCCCAAGAACAAGGTAGTGTACAGCCCCCTTGTATGTGTCATGATTAATGTGACTTAGTAAATCCCATTCCAAGTTTGGCCTCAAACCAACCACATCCAGTTACTTCGCATTAATGCATTTGGCCAATCCTTCCTCTTGAAGTAACAAGAATGCCTCCTCCAAGAGCCACCACCATTTCGATGAAACAAATGAGAGAATGGGAAGCGAGAAGGGCCTTAGTTAGAGGGAACACTTTGGTTCCATAACCAGTTCTTGTAGCCCAAGTTTATTTCATCTAAGGGGTGTGCTTTGAATTCTCACTTTCTTTGTTTTCTTTTTTCTTCTTTCCTCTTTGTTTTTTCTTTTTGTGTTTTGTGTTTTTATGCATGAGAACCACACCATGCAAAGACTTTGTTATTTTTATTGTCTTACCTTCCAATAATTGGTAAAATGGTAAGAAAACTCAAGAAGAAACATCCAAGCACCCAAGAGAACGGCCAACAAAAATGCATCAAGTTTCCTTGAAGTCACACCCTTTTTCAATCCTTGAGTCCTTCCTTAGTTTGAGAAATACCCAGTCACCAATTCGTTAAGTTCTTATTAGAAGGGGACTATAAACTTCCAAGCTAAGAGAAACCATAGAAATTGGTGGATGAATGGATGAAGTGGACTCATTGTCTGCCATATCAAAAGAACATACCTTAGTATCAACATTGTGACTTAAAGGTAAAAACCAAACATTAGCAATCAACATGAAAACAGTTCATACCATCATTCCAAACACTTATTGGGTGACAAACTTACATGGTGGAACACATGCACACACATAGACAAAAAATGGAAAAAGTATAACGATGTTGTAAAACAAAAACAAGAGAATTTAAAGAAATTGTAAAACAAAAATGTGTAAGAAAAAAACTTGAGAAAAAAAACATGTAAAACAAAAATGTTGTAAAAGGAAAATTGAAAAAGAACTGAGGGCCCCATATGACTAGCATAGGTGGCCATCTCCCCCATGACTGAGTGGAAAAGAAGAGATCTAGAATAATGAGCACCTGTTTGAATTTCTAAGAAGTGTCCAACTTCTCTCAATTGATGATCTTAGATTAAGGGATGGAAGTTGGTGACGCTCATATTCCAATGTTTCTATGCCTTTGTTGTTAGCATGGCTTGTCTCCTCAATTCATTCCATGCATATTTGTCTGCTCCTTCTAGTAGTTGTCAACCATGGGGTGTCTACTACTTCTTGTGTGGTTGCTACATACAAGCATATTTGTTTTAGAGTTTCTTGAGCACACCTATTGCATGGAGGAATTTCCTCCATGTCATCACCCAATGAATCACTGTATGTGATGCATGGAACTTTCTTCTTCTCGATCTTTCCATAAATATTTATCTTAGAGATTTCCAAGGAAAGATCACAGATCCTAAGGCATGCATCTACTGTACTTAGCCATGCCCTTCCCATTATAATTGGGAAGTCCCCTAAGTTGTTGTTCACTTCAATCACCAGGAAATCAGTTGGGTAAGACCAACCACACATAGTGGTAATGATGTCCTCCACCAATCCCAAGGGAATGTTGATGGACTGGTGTGCCAGCTCTAGTTGGATGTTTCTCTTCTTAAGTTGTGGCAAGTTCCAAGCGTGATACATCTCTCATGAAATTAAGTTGACTCCAAAACCTGAGTTAAGAAGAGCCTTATGTGGCTCATTTCTGGTAACTTGAAGGTAGATTAAGGGACTCCCAAGGTCAGTTAGTTTCCTGGGAAGGTGGCCTACCTTGATCCAGTTGGTTATGGTATGCGTTAACATAACCGTATGCATTAAGCTCTGTTGGACCAAAGGGTGCTCCGAAGTGTTAGATGGTGGAGGAGTGTACATGGGCTCAACCGCTTGTTTTTGTGAGAGTTTGTCTAGGATTTTCATTCTGAAGAAGGATCTTCTCTTTTTATAGTTGTCAAAACTAGTAGTAGGTGTAGTAGGTTGAATATTTACAGCTCTCGCAAGATGATGTTGCTACGGTTGAGGAGGAAGTTTCCCTTGCATAGTTGGAGCAAGAGGTGTTATGGGAACTACTACTGGTGGAAGAGGTGCAGATGGATTAGGAGGATGGTGTGGGTATGGAGTGTTTCTCGAAGCAGAAGGAGTCCTTCTGAAGTACTCCCGAACTTGGTAGTGACAGTGGGGTGTTGTGTGACCCATAGAGTCACTCAGAGAAATTGGCTACTGCACATAATAACCATAAGGATCAGGATGCCTGTAAGGTTACTATTATGTTGGTGATGGCATCACCCATGACTGTGGATATTGCCACTGCTGATGCTGTCGAATGGATTATGGTGGAGTTCCACTTGGATAATACGTCAATGGTTGGTGGAACTACCTTGGGTTACCTTGGGGATAAGGTAACCTTCAAGGTGTTTGCCATTGGTTGAGTCTTGGATTAAGTGCATACACCCCAGACTCTTGTAGATGTGAGATGATTGGACAACATCCCTTAGGATGGTCATAGTGGTAGATCTCACATCCACTGTCATCATCTGAATTCGAATCCACAACCACATCATAGTTAGTAATTTTTCCCTTACCCTTGTTATGTGCAGGGCCTAAATCTCTCCGCTTTGTTTTACCTTTGTCACTACTTTGTTCTACCTTTGACTCTTCTATGATTTTCAAGATAGTTTCAAGTCTAGATTCTAAGGAACTTCATATGTCATCTACCTTAGCTACTAATTTTGTTGTTAACTTTTGAATTAGCAAGGTTTATTCTAGTCTCCCTTGGGCATAAGTCCCAAGGGTTCTTCTAGTCTCATGCCTTAGCCCATCTACAATGTGGCAAAGTTGGTCCCGCTGTGTGTATCCATGGCTCAGGCAATGATGTAACAATGTGCAGTAGCCGGCCATGGAAGTATCCAAGGGTTCATGAATACCCTGCTTCCATCCTTGGATATACTTATGCAAATTGGACACTCTAGAGTACATTTGATACTTATCATTGAAGAGTTCGAGCATTGTACTCCACCTCCTAATGGTTTCTGGTTCTAAGGACTGGTACCAAATCTCTGCTTCCTTGTTGAGTGTCCTGGGAAACAACTTAAGTTTCGGCCACTTGTTCTCAATGTTTTGGAAGGCACAGGCATCATGGAATGCCTGTAAATGATGTTGCAGATCAGTGTTGTATCCCCCCTCAAAGCGTGGGATGTTATTCATGTCTAAAAGCTTAATCTGACTATCTTTTAAATGCCTTGTGGGAATTCTAATTGCCTCCATTATGTCAAGAATACTTCGAGTTGCAAGTATGGGCTCGTCATGATCATCTCATTCATGATGCCTGTGATGTCTTTGTTATTCCCTACTTTCCCTTTGTTCATGCCCTTGTCCTCTTTCTCGACTCTCTCATTGAGGTCTTTTATTTTTCTTACATTTATCCTCTCCGTTATACTCCTCATGATTGCGCCCTGATGTGAAAGGAGAGGGTGAGTGATGAGAAGAAGGAGAAGAAGAAGAAGAACCATCGTCGTGGTGATGCTTCCTACCTTCTCTTCAACTACTTTAGCCCCGATCATGATGATGATCTAAGTGCCTGTCCTTGTCTTTTTTTGTTGTTCCCTCTGTGAATAGCTAGTGTTCATGAGCATCAGAACTAGTGTTATGTATTGTTGAGTGTAAGTTCTGATACCTAACCTCCTCACCATCGTTAGGAGGGGGAGCATCATTTGTTAGAGAACCCGTTGTAATGGGTCCATCATCTCCTATTTCACTAAGGATGTGTGAGTCTTTTCCCTTCAATAGTGTATGTTGGGTCTCCTACCTTGAGTCCCTCATATGTTGTAAATATATGGGATGATAATCCCTTGTGTCAAAGTCTTCTATAACGTATTCAGCATATAATTCTGACATGCCAGTCTATGCCAAAGCACAGAGAAGCATGCTAGGGATTGATTGATCTGGAGGTAACACAATGTTACCATAAAAATCCCTCCAGCGCATCTGTTCATCTTGATGGAGGATAAAAGTATAATTAGGTATATACTCATCAGGATGAGTATATGTCACTTTGTATTGTTGAGGACTTGGCTGATTTTGGCTATGTGTTTTTTATTGCCGACTATCTTTTGTATGATCCTTAGGTGATGTGCTCTTGTGAGAAGAAGACATTGTTATTTCGGTGTGCTAATTTTACTGTTATTTAATTTCTATTATGATTAACCCTAAGGTTCATTTAAGCTCCCAATGATGTAAATGATCTCTCATGTCCTACTTAGCACATAAACACTTAGTCCCCGACAATAGTGCCAATGATGAGTAGCGAGGTACCCCTACACTCAACCATACGAAACGAGCGTAGCACGTGCAATCTGGTCAAACTCTGCAGACTAAATGCCTACATGCCTCATGTAACACTTAAGGTTAACCATTCATTTTCTTCCCAGACTTACTTGTAGTTGTCACGGTGTATGGCTAAGTAATTCCGAGGTATATGATTTTTATAGTCTTTTATGTTTTTCTCCTATGCTATCGAGGTGAAGGGTTGAGAAGCTAAATAACTCTAACTAATAACTAATTCTAAATTACCTAACATCAGCATCCATTCCCACTTACCGTACACACCCTAAACTGATGCAACCATGGCTATCAAACATTAATCGTCACTGGGATCACCATGCATAATGCACGTGCTCGAAGTGGTCGTACTAAGGCACTTGACTAGGAGGAAAGGGTTGAGAGAATCTATCTAGCCTAAGTGCAATGAGTGGCCGATTCCTTGACTAACCATACACATCTGGGTGCATGACTACCACTGGGATTACTAAGCGTAGATCCTATATATGCCACTGGGTTACCAAGTAGTCACACCAAATGCTCGTAATCAAGTTGTACTCATACCGCATGCGATGAGCAGCTGATTCCTTGACTAACCGTACACATCCTGAGATGCTCGTAATCAAGTCGTACTCATATCACATTCTAAGAGTTTAAGGGTAAGAGAGAAAATAATAAATAAAATCCTATTCCATGCACTGCAAGGTTTATCCAGGAAGTTCGTATTTATTTTCATACACAACTTGTGTTCAGGTACAATGTTGCTCAAATAAAGATCCGTTCACTTTAGGACTCCTATTGCGGGCACATGGAAAATATTCTATCTCTGGAGTGATCAAACTGCCAAAGTTTCCCTACTTCTACACCAGGATGAGGAAATAAGGGAGATCCACCTCTTATTTATAGATATGGTGGTGGACCATGATATCACGTACGCGATATCATAGGGGACGATGTGATATGGTGGCTGCCGTGATATCGCGGCTCATGCGAATCGCATCTCATCACCATCATTATATGAATTTTTGCATGGGCTCAAGGAGTCCCTACTTGAACTTCATTAATTGGTTAAGGGTCATATCAAGTTTTAATTTTTACTTGAAATACTTAAGAAACTATAAAATTAAGTCTTCAAGAGAGGATATAAATCCTCTTGGTAATGCACAATACCAATCCAAGGCTTTTTTGGTTAGGGACATATGGAAGATTTGCATGCTAGTATGCAACCAAGCTTATAGTAATAGGCATTTGAAATGTAAGGTTTTGGGGTGAAAATTCAAGTCACCTTCACTGTTGTACTTGATGAATTTGGGAATGAGGATGCCTAATGGAAAAGTTATTGGTGGGATAGTAGTACTAATGAGATGATCTTGGTAGAAGTCCATTATCTTGACTGTTTAACTTGTGGAAGCTTTAAGCTTCCATAACTCTTCTCTCAAGTCTTGAATCATTTGGAATGCTTGATCTAGTCCTTGGGGCATTCTTATAGGTTGTGGTATTTGTACGAATGGCTATAGTATTAACTAAGAGGCCTATGTCCTCGCTATGGGTTGCAATATAAAGGGGAAAGCCTGGGTTATGGTGGTCATGGATGGGCTATATAGGGAGAAGGATGTTTATGCTAGCACTTAGGACACAAAGGGAACAAATAGTGTATGTGTCCCCTGGATCTTTTGTGATCCTACTGTGAAGCCCAATAGTATAGAAAGGGGATGCATGGTGGTGAAAAGCCACTAGTGAGGACTATGTAGACTGAGGCTATGTGGTGAAAGACATGAAAGAAAATAAAGAGGCTTTTTGAAGCATGGACTATGCATGATGGACTACTATAATCGGTGCTAGCTTAAACATGATCAAGTATACAAGAGATGATGGTTGAGATGCTTATTTCATGGAAGAGACATGTAGGGCCAAAGTGATTGTGGTGGTATCATGAGCTGATTATTAGAATAGGTCCCCTGTGAAGGTTTCTAGATTGGGCTCCAACTTGAGGTCATCATACTCTTTGTGTTGGCTCTTCAAGCTCAATTTTAAACCTTGCTCATCCATGTTAATTAATTGAGAAATTATACATGCATGGGCATCATTCAATAGTATTTTATGATAGGAAGAGGGTATTTATTCTGTACCATTGTGATGGATTAACTCATACTCATGCTTGGCTTCAACCTCTATGCATGGAAGGAGTAATCTAGCTAGCATTTTAGGATAGATGTACTTATAATTCTCTTCATTAAGCATAGCACAATTTGGGCTTTGCACTTGTAGCCTAAGTGATTATCTATGCTTGGCTATAGTGGGGTCTCTAGGATCATAAATCCTCACTCCATCTTGGCCTAATGTCATGTTCATCATGTCAATGGACAAAATAATGGACTTAATGAAAGACATTATCAAAAATGTTGATTCAGACCATTTTACTAGTATTGGTAAAATTTTCAGTAAATTGGGATTGGCAAATGATGTAATTAATTATAAATGGAAAAAATGGTTGAAGGTGTTATTGTAGTGTAAATGTTGTACACTACCCTTTTGAAAAGGACGTTGTGGTATTGAAGTTAGTACTACCAACTACAATGGTGTTTCCAATTATGTCTACACTAAAGCGTGTGTAGCAGATCATAGTATTTTCTAGCCAACTATGTTGCAGTAGATGGTGGAATATGGGTTTTCACTTGGAAAAACCAAAACAGAAAATCTTTCACTAAAGGATGCACATTGGTTTCAAGAATTGGAATATGGAAATTTTGAGTTTTTCAAGGACTACACTGGAGTCCTAGAGATGTCAACACTATCTCTACTACATAATTTTATAGCAAATGTAGTTGGGTTTTTTAAGGGCCTATGCTAGTCTTCAGGTTCCAGATATAGGTTTCAATAGGAAAACATTGCAACTCTTGATGTTGACTACACTGGGCTCCAAAGAATCTAGCAACTCCAAAGAATCTAGAAACCCAAATCAAGTACCTAAACTATATTAGGTATATTGGGTTGAGATTAGAACACCAATGCTAGTTTTTTGATGTCAAAACTTGCAACTTTTAAAGTTTATGATGGGAAAAAATTGGTTTTGAAAATGGCTAAAAAAATGTTTTGGAACAAGTTGCAAAAATTTTTGGGCTAAGAATTTGGGCAGAGGCCCTCCTTCTAGCACCAAAATCTATAGAGCCTAGAAATTTTGCTCAGTAAAAAACATAAAATCCCAGGTTATGATAGCCTAACCTTGAATCCCAACGACCTCAAAAAAGATAGGATCCAAGGTAACCTAAATGGTCTTGTCAATCACTTAGGAACTTACCAAGCATAAATAGAAATGAAAATTGCAAATTCAAACAAAAATAAAATTAACATAGAATTAAAATTTGAATAAAATCTGCACTATAAATGAACTAAAAACTTTATTAAATAAAAGTGTAAATTTCGAAGAGTATAGATGGTGCACTCAAGGCACAAGAAGTTGGCTTGAATCGAGCTTGAACCCTATTAGAGTTGATAGGTTGTGTTATGCAGTCGATCTCCATGGTCCAAGTACTTCTCAGTTCCAATCTCTTGCAACTTCTTGCTAGTTTTCATTCAAGTCTACAACTTTGGCTAGATGTGGTGTTAATAGTGGTGTACACTTTTGTTCCAATGGTACTATACTGAGGGTCTCTAATACTTAGTGTAGATACCAAATAGGATTTAAAAGTGATCAAGGTTGCAAAACAAGGCTATGGGTTGCATAAATGCTTGTTTGAGATTGCTCAAAATTGTTGAACTGTCAAACCTAAATATCATGTTCAAGCTTGGGTTTTATAGGTTTTAGTTTGCTAATTTCATGTTGGAAATTACTACCATCATTGCTAACAAATTGATGTTGGTTGAAGGTGTAACAGCTATGATTTCTAGCATAGTTGACCATGTCTAGTAAGTTTTGATGTACCAAGGCCATCAAAATCCTTCTACATACCAAAAATAGTAAATGAAATTTTATGACTATGCTAGCCTTCACCTTAACTATGCTAGCCTTGGAGGACTACGATAGGATCTATTGGAGTCTGTTGAAATCAAGGTGACTACACTAACTAAACTATATCTACTAGAAATCCATGATGACTATGCTAGCCATGTTGCCACTATTGGAAACTATTATGACTATATTGGTCATTTTTGAAAAAATGGAAAATCTAACAACACCAACATTGTTCTTGGAGCTACACTAGGCTTTATGGTGACTACATTAGGTTTTTTTGGAAAAAATGAAAACCCAACACCATCTATGCTAGGGGTAGATGGTTTCAACATAGTTGAGGCTATACCTCTACAAAAACCAATGAAAATGCAAAATGTGATAGTTTCCAAGGCATTTTTAGCCTTCCCAAGCCCATATGTAAACATAATAGCACTTTTTCCACTTGGGAAGTAAGGTAATAACAACTTATGAGGTATTTTTCAGCCCCAACAAGTTAAAGTATGCAAGATTGCAACTCATGGACTACTAACCTTACATTTACAATGAAATGTTGTCTCAGGTTGAATGGTGAAGATTATAGGTTACAACATGTGTTTTCTTGGTGTTGTTTCACATGCCAACACTAGCACCATACTCCTAGACTCATTAGAGCAAGCACAAGAGAATAAAGAAGGAAGTCACACACAAATAAATATGTTGTTTGATTAGGTAAAACTATTAGAAGTATAAATCCATGACAGCAATATGGTTAAGCATAATCCACATCCCCACACATACTAGATATAGAAAAATAAAAGTAGTAGAGTTTCAAATAGCATTGATGGAGAGGAAACAGTTAGCTTTGACCATAACCTAGTCCATGACAAGCTTAAGAAACTTAGCTACAACTTGGAAAATATGGAAAAGAAAATAGCAAACTAATAAGAAGTGGTACAAAAGAGAGTACTGTAAGCTATTGAAAGAGAATAAAAAAATTTCTATAGATAGACAAATAAGGAGTCAATTCATTAAATACATTATGTTAAAATATTTACTCTATGATTTTGCATAAAGTGTGATAGTCACCACATAGTTAGAGAAGCAAAGGGATCTTGAGGAAGAACCAATGGTGAAGGAAAAAGATGATGATATCTCCTAGGAGGAGATGAAAACCTATGAAGAAACATAAGTAGCTATTCTATTAAAGATTCCAAGTTCAGCCTTTGATAAATTAGACAAACCTAATATGAGCTTAGAAAAGAGAAAATAGTGGATCCTAGAGATTCATGAAAAAGCTAAGGGAAAGCTCCAAGACTTCCAAGTATTCATATTATTTTATTTCATCTAAGAGATAGAAAAAATAAAACTAGATCTTTTAGTCTTGATTATTTATTTTTAGATCCCAAAGAAAGTAGCCAAAGGCTAGTAGTAAACAAATCCATGCCAATGTAAATATTCAAGGAGGAAGAGGAGAAAAAAATCAAAGAATAAAGATATTAAGCTAAATTTCAAAAAGGAATTTTTATTTATATAGGTTTTTTCCTACATTTATTTCTAATGCAAGAAATTTTTTTTTCCTAAATTATGGCATGTCAAAATTTTATAACTATTTTTAGAGGAATAAAATTTTTATGTTCACATCAATTTTAACTTAGTAATTTTTCTTCCTACTAACAATGGCAATAAATTGATGTAACACATCAAAAGTAACAATTTCTTGTTAAATTAACATTACCCATCAACAACAAATGATTAAAGAGAAAAAAATCAAAGAAAATTCACTAAGCATTGCCTAATGATAGTGAATAGTGAGAAATAAGAAAAAGGAAAATCCTAAAATGTGCTAGTAGATGTCCACCATCTCATAAAAAAGAAAAGAAGGTAAAAAAAAGAAGGAATAACTATTAAAAACTAAGAATATAAGGCTATAGTATTTGCAATAACTTTCCAAGCTATATAATAGGAAGGAAGAATTTCTCTTCTAAGGTAAAAATATTTCAAGCTCATCAAATCCTAAGTCTATATATTCAACATTGGAAGTAGACTCATTGCTCAAGTTTATAGAATTAGAAATAACATTTGAATTCTTAGGAGAGTAAGGAACTATCAAGTTGAATCTTAGCCATTTTTCCACTAAGTTAATAAGAACATATCTTTCTATCAAGATGAGAAACACTAGAAACTTGCCTATCCATAGAGATTATAACCTCACGATTGAAAATATCTATAAAAATCTCTTGATGTATAGGAGATGAAAAAAATTTGTGTTAAGCTATCCATGGATGTCCTAGTATGTCATTAACACCAAGACATTTACATATGACTATAAAAATGATATTAGACTGCATAGCATCACCAACCACAAATGGTATCCTAATGGAGCCTAGAACCTCTACTTACATATGATTAAACAAAATGAGATTAGTGCAGGCTTCATTGAAGATTAGCTAATCTTAAAGGCTAAGATACTTGATAATGATCCATTTTATCACATTTGATCCTATGTCATCATCAACATGTATAAGATAAGGTACAACTTCTTAAGACACCTTAATGATGATGTAAAGTGGGATTTAATAAATATTCCTTATCTTCAAGTATATCTTGGTGAGGGACTTGTAGAAAAGACAATATATCTTTTGTCCAAGAAGTGATTTTACTTAGGACCATAATCTTCTTTAGAACATTATATAATGCAACAAAATGTTCTTTAGAAGTTGTCACAAGGTTGTACAAGGAAAGATTGGTATCTTTGAAGTAGACATTACTATCCATAGGCTAAGATGATTGTAGATCAGGTGCTACCATAATAGGTTGAATAGGATTAGAATAAGATGAGAGATCACTTGATGTTGTAGCTTCTAGTTAATGTTGAAAGGTAACCTTCTTTGTTATATTAGAAGGTTTCTTTGGGCCATCACTTGTCTTCTCCTTATACTAATTTAAGCGAGATTCATTCATCTTTTGACTATAGGTCAAGATCTCGACATGAGGTAAAGAAAAAAGAGATGCATGAAATGTAGCAAATGAATAGTATTTTAAAGTTCTAAATGAGATGTAGTAGAATAAGAAGAAGATGAAGGTGAATGCTAGGTAGAAGTAGAATGATGAGAACTATTAGCATAGATATGATAAGGAGGCGATGATGAGTGCTTTAGCTTAGATGATGAGATGTAGTCAAATAAATGAATCACATAAAGCTTCTAAGATTGTGGTGAGGATTGTTTAGATTGATTATAGTCATATGAGTGGATGATATAAGGATATTTTGGTAGAGACATACTAGCTTTATATTTAAACATGAAAGCTAAAATTGTCCTTCCACCCTCCAAGGGATTCTAAAATTTCTCTAGCTACTAGTTATCTAAATGCATCATGGATGGATCACTTTCCACCACTATCGTGTCCTTATCAATGAGATATTAGATCTCATCTTTCAAATTTCTACAATTATTTGTATCATTTCTAGTAATCTCATGATAATAGCAATACTTTCAGTAGTCATACCTCTTAGGTACCTTAAGATCTCCTTCTTTTTGCTAAGATGGACCCATAACTATCAATTGTAGGTGACAAAATCATGCTCTTTCTTGATCAGAATCCCACTTCTTCTTAAGGTGGCCATTCCTAAGAACATTTTTTAGGAGTAAAAAGTATCTCATGGGTATCTTAATGTACTAATTCTTACTACTTTGAGGTCTAGGTAGTTGAGCAGATGATCAAGTGGTCGAGGGAGCATTAATTTGTTCCTTAGAAATAGAATAGAAACTTGCAAAAGTTGAGGTAGCCTTTTGTTGTTTTGCAGCCTTAGAAACTTTGTTGTGAATTATCATGAATTTCTAGTCATTGCATTAAATAGAAACTTCTTAAATGCATCTAGTGGCTAAGAATGCATCATTTAAAGAATGAGGCTTAGGATAAGTCATCCTCTTCTAAATGTAATCAATGGTAGCTTCTTTGAAAATGTCTTGTGATTAACCTTCATTTAAATAATAGGATAAATTTGTAGATGGTATTGTCCATTAAGAAATGAACTTATCAATGGGTTTATTTGGAGCCTTTTTAATGCCAACAAAATACATAGCACATGTGCTTTGAGGTACATTGAACTTGAAATGTTCAACAAATGCTATGAGTAATTTCTCTATAGAGGTAATAGATCCATGTGCTAAGGACCTATACCACTCCAAAGCACTTTCAAATAATGAGTTAGAGAAGCATCTTAGTACTTAATGATGGGATGAAGACAAAAGAATGCATTCATTTTTGAAAGTAACAACATGATTCATAGGATCTCCCTTTTCATCATTATACTTGGTGAAGATAGGTAGCAAACCCTCCTTAGGAAAGACTGGCAATGGAATTATAAAGCTAATAGGGTCATTCAAAACCTTGTCCAAGAAAATTAGATCATTTACTTATAAGTTGAACACCTTGGCTATTTTGTCTTCATTTCTCTAAAAATATGACATCATGTCAGTAAGTAATGCAAGTAGTTATGGATCTGTTTCAAGGGAATTAATAATAAATCAAACCATAGTAACTGATGATGAGGTTTGAAAAAGGTTGCACATGAGGCATGAGCCCACTCAAAGTTGGGGTAGGTATACCCAAGGAAACTAGGTTAGGTAGGTATATAGAAAAAGGAAAAGCACATATGAATTGTAAAACTCCAAAGATCTGTCAAGCATCAGTTGACAATGGAAAGCATTTAAATGAAATTACATTGGATTAAGACTAAGAAATAGAATAAAAAGTGGTTCCAAAGGGTGAAACTCATGAAAGGAAAATGGAGTATGGGTTGCTAATATTATTAGATGGAAATACTTGGTATAGTGAAGTAGTAGTAATAGGGATACTAAACAATTCAAAAAAATGTGGGATAGATCCAA
Source organism: Gnetum montanum (assembly GCA_015680685.1). NCBI lineage: Eukaryota > Viridiplantae > Streptophyta > Gnetopsida > Gnetales > Gnetaceae > Gnetum > Gnetum montanum. The sequence goes on along the minus strand of MNCI01000532.1, from coordinate 130,802 downwards.
ATGTACTACCTTGAATAGTTGAAATGTTTACATGATGAATGGACTAAGCATCTAGGATACTTTTACCAAGTCCCCTAATTGTTTACTCCTCATTTTCATCTACAAGATGGATGTTTGATTCAGAAGTAACAATACCTTTCCTAATCTAGAAAGTGACATGAGGATCAATGGATTGATCTAGGATGCTCTTCATCCTAGATTCTTTAATTTGCAAATGAACTTACTCCTACATCTTGTCTTACTCCATAATGAATTTCATTATATCTCAAGCCTCATCCTCATCCAGCTCAATGGGATGATTAGGATCAAGAAGGAAAGATGGTTGATTATTAGCCTACTCATACTCTATCATGAGTTTGAGCACATCAGTAGTGTGTGTATAGACAAGCTTCCATTTGGCACAAGGTACTTTATAGTTGATCAGGCTAAGCCCACTTTAAAAGGCCTAATTCCTTCTAAGATCTAGTAGCCTTTGAATTTTGAAGATAGTTGAAGTAGATAACAGGCCATAGTAGTAACTAAAGAGACTTCACAAGGCTCTTACCAATGTGTTAGCTTATCCCATAAAATAGGTTTACATAGAAGAAAAGATAAAAGACATCAATTTCTAGGAAAATGTTGAAATCTCATACTTTCAATGCAATATCAAAAGTTTTGATGCTACATGTCAAAAAAAGTTGGTGATAGAAATTTTATTCAAAATAATAACACAAAGGTCAGAGAAAAGAAATGACATGATATCTATGTGTTGATCAGACATCAATAGAACTTGGTGAAAAAGCATAAAAAAAATAGTAGAACATCCAAAGATGCAAAAAATGTAACAAAGTTAGAATAGAGAACAATACTAGAAAAATGTTCAATTCTCCAAAAGTCCTTCTAGTGTCAAAGATGGTATAGTAGGAATCATTGTGACAAGTAAAAATTGACACAGCCTATATGAAACTAAGCTAGGGAATTTGTGGTCACCAAATAGTCTAAGAAAAACTAACCTTTCAAAAAGTCTTTCTCAAATTGAAAGATGACTTGGGGACTAAAGAATAAATCTAGTAACCTAAGTTAGACATTTTGTCAATGTTAGTGGTTACTAAGCAGAAAGGTATTGCACATATGAAAATTACCCTATAGAAAACATCTAGGCTCAAGGAAAATGTAACATAATATAAAATCATGATTGATAGTGACAACATTCAAAAATAATGTTGAAAAGAATTATATTTATTAGTGAATGCATGCAAACCAAGAAGAAAAATGCAAATAGAATATATCTAAAGAGAAATCTAGGAAAACCCAAAGACAAAAGATCACAAAATAGAAAACCCAAATTCATAGGAAAAGGGAAAGGAACCTGCAAAAGTGTGTTTCTCGATGTGTATCGAAGATCAAAAGCATCTACTAAGGAGCAATGTTACCCCATTCTTACTCCAATGAGTGCACTACTACAAATACAATAGGAATAAAAGAAAATCTAGCAACTAAAAATTGTAGAAGTAAGTTCAAATCAATGTATTGATCTAATTCTTAGCATGAAATGGATACAATATATCAACAAGTGAGAAAGAGATAAAGCAAAAGAGAGGTGAACTAACAAAAAAATCTCTTGAAAGCAAAGAATTATTAAGCTCTATATAAAAATTTAAAATGCTAGTCAAATGATTATAGATGCTAACTAGTTACATTGAAGGGTATTCTCCTATTTGTAGGCCTAAAATGCCTTATAGACCATGTAGGAACACTACAGTGGGGCTCATAGAAACTTCTAAAAGCTTCCAAAAGGTTCTAAATAGAAGAAATAATACATGTTACAAAGTTTGATGTCAAACATCAAAATTCTCATGCAAAACATCAAAAGATGAAATTGAAGATTATCATCAAACATCAAAAGTAAATTTCACATAAGACAATGAAATATTTGACACAAGATGTCAAAACTAATGTGATGTAGAACATCAAAATATAGTAATCTAACATCAAACATTAAATATGAAATTAACATTGGACATTGAAAATTTGATGCATGATGTCACAAGTAAATTTAACACAAAATGTCACAGCTACAAATGAAAATTAATACTAAATGTTGAAAGTCTAACATATGCTACCAAAAAGATATTTGAAGTTCTAACTCTAGACAACGAAGATGAAATTGACATGAGACATCAAAAAGCTAATAGAGAATATCAAAAGTGAATTCTAACACTAAATGTTAAAGCTAACATGGAATCAGATTTGATGTTGAAACTAACATCAAATATTGAAAAGAACAATGGAGCCAAAATGACATGGCCAAAATGACTTCAAGTGCTAAAAAATCATAAAGCATAGTCAAGTCTCCAACTCAAGCTAAAAAATGCAAAGTGGGTAGAACACTTGGATCATGATAGTTTTAACTAAACTTAATGTTATTACTACTATGGTGTTTGGTAGCTATGGTTCTTTTTTGGAGTCTAAGAGATGATTTCACTTTCATCATCTCTTGCCAAGAAGTTATTAATACCCTATGAAGAACATCATTAGCATATCAAGTAATTCCTCCCCTTCAATAGAGTTTTCAAATTACACATGAAAAGAGGAATGTCTTCCTACGTCCTTCATTTTCCTTAAATTACTTTTTGATCTTTAAGAAGATCAAATTAAGTAGGTTTACTACAAACTTTCCACTAAGATCTACATATTCCCTTGCAAAGAAGGATGTGAATTTGCTAGGTCAAACTATGGAATTGATATGATACATGATAATCTTAAAATATACCTTCTCTACTTAGGTTATGAAGACATACTCTTCCTTATCCATACAATAGGTTTTTTACATCCATTTAGTTTTCATATCATCATCTAATTTAATAAAAACTTTAGCAACCTTTTTCCCAACATTAGAAATATCCAAGGCCTAGGTAATAGCATTAATGAAGATATGGTAATGTCTTTAATCTTGATAAATACAAATTCTTGAAATTTTTTTAAGAAAGATATCTCTTGCTCAAATACCAATTTCCATTTGTTAAAATGCTAGGCTAAATAGGAGATTTTTGCAATTACCCATGAACTTCTAGAACAGTTTAAAGCTAGACATTTGAGAACTGTACTTTAAACTTCTTTCATCCTAATTTTTGTAATTGATGCTTCCATGAGGGTCACCTTGATATTTGGTTATGGATAGAATGTCTCATCTTACGTAGATTAACTAGTGCTAACTATGGGAATCTATCAAAAATATTCTACTTCTTGGTCTTCCCTTGTAACTCTCACTCCATGGGATGCTTGTTGTTCTTAATTCTATCTAGATTATCATCCAAACACACCTCTTAGTTTATTTTCCCTAGGCTATCATGCATCTCCTCCCTCTAGAATACATTTTGGTGCTATCTACAATCATTCTCAATATCAATTATTGAATTTTGAATTATTTCATAATAATCTATTTCTTAATCAAACTTTGTAATAGCTAGATTCTAAAGAATTTTCATATTTAAGTCCTTGAGCAATTGCATTTTTATGTTTTGAAGTTCTAAGATGACTAAATTACCTTAATTATTAGTTAATTTATGTTATTTTAAATTTATCTACCTAGGATTTTCATATTTACAATGTTAGAAAGATTTCAAATCATGATTTTGTTGCCCCTATGATGTAGAGCTTAATTATAGGAGCTCATAAGTGTTTAAATAGGTCAAAGCAGAGTCTTGATCATATGATATAGTTTTCGAAAGGTTTGTACTCTAGAAAATGATAAAAAAATATTTTTATTTTAAGTAGAAATGATGAGAATTTGGTAAAGTGCATGTATTTATACTATTTTTGTACACATTAATGTTGCATCCATGAGGCTATGTCAACAAAGTCCACTTGATAAGGACATCACCTAGCTCTTGTGTAATCCTTAATGTATCTTGGATATGGGTGTATCTTCTTATGTTATATTTTGATGATTATTCTAAGGTGTTTATCTATGTTTGGATGTGTTTTGGAATTATTTTGATAAGTCTAGGAGGTTCCAAGGGCATGGGGACTTGTTTGGAGGTGTTTGGAGATTCTAGAAATCAAAACAAGCATATTTAATTTTGGCCTGGCAAGTTAGGTGTCTACCCTGATAGTTAGATGTCTAAGATGAATACTAGACATCTAACTTGATTTCAAGATGTTTAGTCTAACATCTCTACACTCAGGAAAGATGTCTACTATTTCTCCAAGATGTCTAGCATTGAATTTAATGGACATCAAATTATATGGAAAATTGCAGGGAAGATGAAAGGTCATACCAAGAAGATATAAATAAGGGTCCAAAGCTTTAGTTTCGGAAAGAGAGGGAGAAGAGATATTTGAGAGGTCTCTTGAAAGATTTTGTTATAAGAGAGCTTATGCAAGAAGAGTTTAAGTGAGAGGTAAGGGAGAGCACTTGAGAGAGGTTGACAAAATCTCTTATAAGTGTCTTATCTTAAGCTTTAGCTCCATTGTGAGAAACTAAGGATTGGAAGGAAGATCAAAGATAGCACTAGAAGGTATGGTACTCATACTTTTTGAAATTTTTCTATTCCTTGTGGTAAGGGACATGAGATTCTAAGCCAAGTTAAGGTTATTTCATGAGAGATAGGTGAGTCTTCTAGCTAAGGTATTTGGAAGAATGATTACATTGATGATGTTTTTGATGAATTTGATGTTAAAACCATGGAGGAGAGTTTATTTTTTAAGTTCGTATCTTCAAATGGAATGAAGAGCTTGTTGATGATTCCTTTAAAGAGGATAAGCCATTGGAATTGGGAAATTCTATTTGGAATCTTGAAACTGCAAGCTTTGAACAAATTGGAAAACCACATGTTGAAGACAAGTTGAATCAAAGATGGATGGGCAAAGCCATGAAGAGGTAAGTAAGCCTAAGATTTACCTTATTGATGGTAGTAATGTCACTCATGTTGAAGCCAATGTGATGGATGCTAGGTTTTCAATTCATCTTGATAGTGATTTGTTTAATGGTAATGATGAGCACATTGTGGTGATGGTGATGAGAATAAGAGGTATGTTATGAATTTTGATGTCATTGTTAGTGAGAGGAAGACTAATAATGATAATTTTTTTGATGATGATGGCTATTCGAATATTCATTATGAGAAGATAATTATTAATGTTGGTGAGAACATTGATAGTGATGAATTTTATTATCTTGGCTGTGAAATGGATGGGCAACATGAAGACAATCCAAGTTGTTGTGATGCTAATGGTGAAAGGGAGCTATATAAGAGTCTTTAAAATACCAATCAAAAGAAGGTAATGTAAAGGAAAAAGAAGGAAAAAAAATATGTTGGATTAAGGAATCCTAATCTTTTTGCTTTTTCTTATTCTTCATTTGTTATAGGTTTAAGTCATCATGAGGATACAAGAAAATCATTCTAAGGAGATGTTCAAATGAAGAAAGTAGGATGGGTCATGAGGGCAAGCCTCCATGAGCAAGGGAATCTCAAAATAAAAACCTCAACTCATACTCATTCTTATGTTTTTGATGCATTAAGTTTTAATTGTTGTGCCAAGTATGATGACCTTGAGTCATGGGGACATGGGCATTCTAACTTGTGAAAGGTCATTGAGCATAATATTTTAAGAGTGGGAGAGATGATGAGGAAATAATCCAACCTTTGTGTACTCCTTAATGTATCTTGGATATGTTTGATGTTTGATGATGATTCCAATGTGTTTTGTCATGTTTGGAAGCATTTTGAACTCATCTTAATGAGTCTAGGAGGTTCCAAGGGCTGTGGGAACTTGTTTGGAGGTGTCTAGAGGTTCCAATCCTCAAAATAAGCATCTTTAATTTGGGCCCTAGTAGGTTAGAAATCTATCCTCATAGTTAGACATCTAAGCTATATACTAGATGTCTAACGTAATTTCAAGACATCTAATCTGACATCTCTACACTTGGGAAAGATGTCTACTATTTTTTCAAGATGTCTAGTAGAGAATGTAATAGACATCAAATTGAATGGTAAATTGAAGGAAAGATGAAAGGAAATATCAAGAAGCTATAAATAAGAGTCCAATGCTTGAGTTTAGGTAAGAGAGAGAAAATAGATATTTGAGAGGTCTCTTGAAAGCTTGTGCAAGAAGAGTTTAAGTGAGAGGCAAGGGATAGCACTTAAGAGAGGTTGAGAGAATCTCTTATAAGTTTCTTATCTTGAGCTTTAGCTCCATTATGAACAATTAAGAATTGAGAGGGGACATGTGTGGCCTCTAAGATCCTTGGGAGATATGTAAGCTAAGCTTGGCTCCTCATCTCTAATGTACTTCTCTACATTTTAAGAGTTTTCATATAAAAAGAGGAGTTTTCTCCAATTCACTATCTTTTTCTTCCTTCTAAGTTCAATGTTTCTTAGGAAGATTGTTGAATGGATCCTTTTGAAGTCTATCGATGTAGGTCTCACATCACCACTACATCTGAAAGCAATGATATAGGCCTTAAGGAAGTGGTAGTTCTATGCACATGATCCTAATTGTGCATTTTCAAAGATAGAGATGATTTTTCTTAGTCATGTGGTTTCTAGAACAAGTACATCCATGAAACCTTCTAAAATAGTAGTAATTAAGAACTTTCATGTTCCAACTTTGGTAAATGAAGTTAGAAGTTTCTTGGATTTAACAAGATATTATATAAGTTTGTAGAGGATTTCTCTAAGATTGCAATACCTTTATACAAGCTACTTAGGAAGGACTACATTTTTTCTTAGTTATATGTATGTCAAAAGACTTTTGAGGAGCTAAAAGAAAGATTAATTTTTGCACCTATCCTGATCTCACAAGTTTCTAGTAAACCTTATGATGTATACATAGATGCTTTGGTTGAAGGACTAGGTGTTGTTTTGATGAAAGATGATGTGATAGCGGTCTATGCTTCTAGATAGATAAAATCTCATGAAACCATTTATCCAACTCATGATTTAAAACTTGGTATCATCATATTTTCTCTTAAGCTTTGGAGAAATTATCTATATGATGAACAAACTACATCTTGGAAATATCATAAGAGTTTATAATACATTTGATTATGAGTAGATGAAAAATATTAAAGAAAACTCATGTAAAAGCCTTTATAACCAAAAAAATATTGTAATTTATGAAAATTTAAAGGCAAAAATGATTATCCTGTTTCCCATAAAAATTCCTATTGTATGACCCTGATTTAGTAATGTTTTGATAGTTTTTTATGTGTAAAAGTATAACTTATAGCCCACACACTGTAATTTTCACTTGTGCCAACATGTGGAAGCACAAAATGCTAGACACATTGCAAAATTTGGCAGCCAATGCAAAAAACGTTGGTGGTTCAAAAGCTGTAACTTTAGGTCATGAAAATAGCTCAAAACGTCACCAAATTTGGCAAAGAAAATCTCACATTGGCAACCCATGTGTAGAAAATTTGGGCCCTAAAAATTACCTAAATACATAGCCAAATATGGCTGGAAATGCTTCACATGTTGGTGATCCACACACTATAGTTTTGGATGATGAAAAGTGCTTCACATGTTGGTGATCCACACACTATAGTTTTGGATGATGAAAAGTGCTTCACATGTTGGTATTTTAAGATCAAAAAGTCAAAAATGCTAGTGAATTATACGCTATAGATTTTGGCCACCAAAAGTGTCCAAAATATTGCAAAATTTGGTAGCAATCATAGCAAAATCAACCAACAAGAAATCAAGATGTTAATAGCCTATTTAAACTAAAGTTTGCATCATTTTGAGGACTTTTGGATCATTTTTCTTTTAGATGAACTTGAGACATTTGGAGTAGAGGAAAATATAAAAGATCATAGCCTTCATCACTAAAGTAACAAAACCTACAATAGCAATCACCCCAATGTAGATTGGTTTAGGAGACTAGTGCAAATTAATGTGGAATAGATCCTACCTCCTACAACAAGTTCTAAATAAATTTCATATTCCTAGGCTATAATAACCTTGATCTATACAATCCAAAACTTGTTTCAACTATTTTTCATAATATTTATTAGAAATTTTGTAGTTTTCTTTGTTTATCTAGATCATTTTGCTCTATTTTTGTCTTCTTGTTAGTGTTGGATTCAGCTGTGTGTTTATACATTTATGCTTGTATTCTTTCACTTTCATAATACTTGGTAACAAATTCTTCAAGTTCTCAAGTGATCAACAAGACTATTTGAGGTCCTTCAAATCCTTTTCAAGATCCATGGATCCAAAGATAAATTTTTTTGCTCTAGAATTTTCAGTTCTTCTAGTGCCAAATTTTTTGGTCATTACAGTTTCTGATGCTAGAGGGAGGGCCTCCACCTAAATTCTTTACTAAATTCATTTACACCAAAGTTTCATTGTATTATTTTATTATAAGAAAATATTTTAGATTTTCTCAAATCCAATGTGTAAGCTAAAATCCAACCCTACCAAAACAAGGCTTTTACCATGATTTTTTACTATTACAATACATAGTGCTATCTTAGTTTCCTATACTTGGAAAATTAAAAATTAGTTTTTAATATGGCATTTATTTTTATAATTGCAATGTTTGTGGGTTTTCCTATTTCTTGTGCTTACAATTCTTAATTTCTTAGTGTTGTATTATGCATGTTACAACTCATTTCTATTTTTCTAAACATTGTTACACATTAGAAATTTTTTTGAAAATTTCTCATTACAATTGCAATTCACACATTAAAGCCTCATATGTTGAAACTTCACACATTGAGACTCCCACAAGCTGTAGCTCCACAAACTATTGTGACGTCTAAAAACATCGGTGGCTAGAACACCAAGAGATCCATGGGCATGCAGCCTAACACTAAATCCATGCAAGGGCCATGCTAGGGAAATGAAAATGAGGTGCCCTAAACAGTTTGGTCAATCAAATAGGGACTTACATGGTGTTAGAATGACCATGTGTGAGAAGGGTTTATACTGTGTTACGTGTGGGCATCGGGTCTGGCTAAGTTAGAGTGTAGCGGGGTATCCCAACCTAAGAACTATGATGTAAACGTGCAAATACATATGAAAAAGTGAGAAAATATAAGTGTTACACTAAATACCAAAGAGAAATGCCTGAGAAATGCAATAGAATTTGAGAACAGAAGTGCACCACCCCAAAAAGGGAAGCGTAGCTAATTCCAAATAGGTCTCAAAAGGTACATGGTGTATAACAGGAGTAGTGGGAGTGTAGTCACTATCTCGGTGATGCCGGGCTATGAAGCTTGGTGCTCACTGTGATGACTGTGCCTACCGGGTTGGTTGCCATGGTGTAGCTTGTAGCGTTCTATAGAGCTACAATAGGGCTACAGTTTACTATGCGGTATAGGACTACCTCTTTGCTGGTGCAGTGTGCTCTAGGTCTTGTTTGTCCATGGAGCTAAGTGCCAAGATGCCAAAGTACCAAATGTCAAATGAAAATGCCAACTATCCCATTGGTGAAAAATGGAAGCCCCCCTAAAACATTAGGACATACGGGTATTTATAGGGCTAAGGCTAGCCCAAAATGTAGATTGGGCACCACGTGGTAGTGCGATAGGTGGGACCATAAGAAAAATTCAAAAAAAATTCTAAGTCTGGAGGTGACTAGAAAAAGTTCAAAATTTTTCTAACTCTAGCCACTACACTTGTTCCATGTTAGGCATGGGACATGGGACACTAGCTTTCACACTCATCCCATGTTACGTGCAAGATATGAGACATTGGCTACTATGCTCATCCCATGTTACATGTGGGACATGGAATGTTGGCTGCTATGCTCATCCCCTGTTATGTACAAGACACAGGATGTTGGCTGCTACACTCATCCCATGTTATGTGTAGGACATAGGACACTGGATGGGAATAGGACATAGCAGAGACACTAAGAAGAATCTGGTGAAGAATTTCATCCTTGTTCTTGCTACGGTGGCTACACTTTGGAGTGTAGAAAGAGAGGTAGCCTCAAGAGTTAGAAAATCTACTAAATGCTTCTTCCATGCTAAGCTAGCTTGACAACTTCTTGTTTGATACTTAGGAAAAACTAGCCATTGAAAGGTGTGCTACAATAGCTACACTCTAGAGTGTAGCAGGGGCAATGGAAGCATAGCACAACACTTAGAAAATTCTGTAGCTTGCTACACTCATCCCATGTTACACGTGGGACATGTAACTCAGTAGTTATAAGAAATTTTGCAAAACTGGTAGCCCATGCTAGCTACATTCGCTACACTCTAGAGCATAGTAGAGAAAATGGGAGCATAGCACAACACTTAGAGAAATTTTCATGCAACTATTGTTGACACTTAGAAAATTCTTGCAAAATAGGCCTTCATGAATGCTACACTAGCTATGCTATGAAGCATACCACCAACACTTAGAAATTTTTTTTAAGTTTTAACACTTACACAAATTTGCAGAAAGTGTCATCATTTTGACACTTACAAAAATTTTGCAAATCTAGCAATTGGAGCTGACTACACTCAACACTTAGAAAAATTTGGGCAAAGTGCCACTGTTTTGACACTTAGCCAAATTTACAGTCGAGATGCTGAGACCCAAAATTTTGTTGTGTTTCAACTACAGCTTATGCCTGTTATAACTCCCACAAGCTAGAGTCCTTTTCTTTAAGCTATATTTTCACATGTTGGAACTCTTACATGTTAGATTTCCATAAGCTAAAAATCTCACAAGCTACACCCTTATATGCTAGAAGTTCCAAATGCTAAGAGTCCCACACACTAAGAGTCCACACACTGAGATTTTCATACATTGGAAGTCTCACACATCAGAAGCTTTAAATCCCATTAAAAAATAGGTAAGACCTTTACCATGTTACATAATAATTTAGGCTTATTTCATTTATGCCTTTTCATATTTCTATGGTTTTACCACACAACATAAGACACATGTCCTCAAACTAACAAGATGTTAGCATTTACGATCCTAGGGATCTAGCTATTATAGAGTGTAGTTAATTCCTTATGTGGTGGTAACAAGTCCTAGATTATACCAACATTAATTAGAAATATTATAAATTTATTTCTGCTAAGATACAAGCTAGCCTCCTCATTCCATGCATAGAATCAAAGTGCAAACACTAGTTTGAGATCATCAATTGAAACAAAAAGGAGTATACTCCTTCACCCTATAACTAAATTGAGCTAACCAACTTTCATACATGTATGTTAGTGCACTTAGTAGACAATGATAAGGCAAGTTAGGAAATTAGCTTAGAATAAAACTAGGAAGGCCAAGACAAATTTGAGATAGAGTATGAACTTTATACCTTCATAGGGGACCTTTTCCAATAATTAGCCTTAGAGGAAACCATTTTCAACTCCATTCCTACCATATGTTCTATGAGTTAGGTTCCTCAGTCTTCTCCCTTGTACCCTACCATGTTCAGCCTAATGCTCGTTATCACAACACACCAATCTCAACTGACATCCCATTCCACCTTCTTACCCTCATCAATATCCTTTATAACTCAACCTTATTCCATATGACCATTGCCAATGATATCCATCTTACCACCACCTTTCTCTATCCCAGTGGGCCCCTCTTTAGGACCACAAGCCTCTTACACTTCCTTTGTCCACTTTATCCCTTAGGTGCCAACTCAAACTTCATTTTCCTTATTTAATCCTTCAATGCCCATGTTTATGCAACCACTCCCATTCATACCAATGCTGATAGCATGATCCTAGATGATCCAATGTCTTCTAAAATTATCAATTCAAATTCCACATCCCACAGGGATGTCTTAAGGCCTAGATCAATCCTTCCAAAAGTTCTAGGACCTCACTTAAGAGCTATGGAAGCTTAAGGTCTTCATCACTCAAATGGTAAAAATTATGGACTTCTATTAAGATAATCCCTTTAGCCATTTTGTCCCATAGATAACTCTTCCCATAGGCATTCCAATTTTCTACTTTATCAAATACAATGTTGAGGGTAATCCTAACTTGCATCTCATCATATTCTATTCCAAGTGCTTGTTATTAAAAGCCTAGTCCCATACTATTATACTCATCTTCCCTATGTTCCTAACTAGAAGATCCTTAAAGTAGTATCATGTATCACCCAGAGGCTCTATTTCCTCTCTAGAAGACTTGATTTCACAATTCATTAATGATTTCAAGTACAACTTAAAACCTGACACCACACTAGACCAACTTATGAAGGCCAAATAAGGGCCTCTTTAACCTATTCAAAAATTCATATAGAGATGGAATTCCATCTTCAATGAGATTCCCAAGCCCATCTATGATACATACCTTGTGGCCATATTCAAGGGGATGGTTAATGATTTTGTAAAATCTAAACTATACTACCTAGATCCATGATCACTTAGCCAAGCCTTCTCCTAAACTAAAAACATAGAGGATGCTGCAGATGCCAGTAATGACCTTGCCTATGTAACATATAAGAACCAACACATGAGAAGGAATAAGGATAACAGGAAACAAAACCATGTATCTGTGGCCACAGTGGTCAAAGTCAATACAACCAAAGGCCCTACCATCACAGCTCAATCTTTAACATCTATTGCTTCAACCTATAACCTACCTAGGCCAAAGTTTGAAAGAAAAGACCAATCCAAATACACAAAATTGCCTATGAAACCATTTGAGATACTTGATTAGTTACTGAAAAGTAATCATATATAATACAAATAGCTAACTAAAAATGCTCATAATAGGAATGATCACTTGTGTGAGATCACTAAGGATCCTACCATAATCATAAGTGATGACTCACCCATTTCAAAATATTCTAAATTAGAAAAATTTTACCATTATCACTAGCTTTTCAACCATGACACTAATTTTGCTTGGCCTAAAAGATTATAAATAGTGGAAAGTTGGTTTTACACATGTCCAACCCATTAGATCCCAAAATTAGAACATGTAGCTGTACAAGAACCTACCAAACACCAACAAAGACCAATATTCCATCACCACATTTAACATTAGCAATGATCCTAAGCTTGTCAAGGAGCCATTTTTAGTTGGAGTACCTCCTTGTGATGAAAGAGCTTCAACTTCTACAAGTTCAAGAACTCCTTTTATCATAAGGATATCACCACCTATGCCTTCCAAGAAACCATTCATGATTAGAGTACCTCCTCTCACTTTCAATAAACTTGTGTCCCAAGTTGACCAATGTCCTCTTATGGTAGCGAATGCTTCAATCCCTTTGCAAGTAGATAATAAGAAATCACCTACCAAGAAATGCAAGAAACCAACTCCTAAGCCTAAGGTAAAGCACAAAAAACAACCAAAGGTTTAGAAGGAGGTGTGTCCACTAAAGTCTACCTCAATTTCAATAGTACCCATGGGCTCCAACACTCAAGTTTCTTTGACTAGCCAAATAAGCAAGGACAAGAAACAATAAGAGAAAGGAAAGGGGCCTAAACAACAAATGCTAAAACATGAAGTGAAAATATTGGGTAGAATGAAGAAAGTTAATACTAATAAACATGAGAAATAAACCAGACATAATGAATACTTCCACACTACCATGGAGCAAGTAAAGATTTTCCTAAAATAGAAGAACATCTCTTTGAGATTGTATGACCTATTCATGACTTCCCTTGCCCACTACAAAGCACCAATTAGGATGTTAACTTCTATTTCCATGGGTAAGGATATCTTGGCTAATGAGGAGTCCATCCATGCAATGATGGTGCCACCTTCACCTAGGGAAGAAATGAAGTCAACTACTTTAATGTTTTTTCATAGTGAGGTATTAACCAACTCACAAAGTGGTGAGGGGTTAAGAAATCCTCTCTTCATAATGATAAGGATTTCTCAATATAAGATACACCAAATACATTTCAATTATGGGGTAGAAATGAAAATTATACATTTTCCCATTGTGAAGTGTTTAGACTTGGTAGAACATATTCAAGGCACCTCCACCTCTACCCTTAATTTCTTTAATGGGTCATGGGTAGCCATGAAAGGGTCCATATTGCTAGACTTCATTACTAGAGAATAGTTTCCCACATCCATTGATTTCTTAGTGGTGGAGGAGACATCTAGTTTCAACTTGATCCTAGGAAGACCTTAGTTAGCTAAATTATGAGTAGTCCCTTTTCTAGTTCATCAAGAGATTTACCTAACTTATAAGGAAGGTGAAATTATCATCCATGAAGACTATGTAGTCTCCTTCATCATTAACAATTTTGACTTAGAGAAATAATTTGAGGTAGAGGTTAAAAAAAATCCCCTATCACCAATAACAAAGTTAAGAACCACAATGATGTTAACCAAGCCAAGGTCACCAATGCTAGGGCCCTTCACAAATATGGTAAAGAACTCCCATTGAACATTATAAGTGATGGGAAAAAGGAGTACAAAATGATGCAACAAAGCCTTACACATTCCCTAATCTCTTGAAGATTAGAAAATAGTTGCAGAATTGAGTATGTTGCTTAGTTTCTTGGCCTCATATACTATGGTGTAGCCTTATTTTCAACTTTTGTTTACATATTTGCATTTTTACCTTACAAGGTTTTTTTCTTGTTGTATTGTATTTATCATTTTACTACATAGCCTTGCCTTACATTTTTGCATCAAATTAAGATACATGTCTCTTTACATTTATATAAACATACAAAATGTCATAAAAATAGAAAATGTGAAAATAAATCATGACCTATCAAGGCCTAAAACTAGCAAATTTGAGGCCTCCTTTACCTTTCTATTATGTAGGTTATAGTCTATCCACTTCATTACTTTACTTTTAGTTTTTACTTAAAAGTTACATCTTGTTTTACACTTTTATACAATTTTTTTATCGCCAAATTTCACTTTGCAACTTTATTGTTCTAACTTGTAGCCTTCAACATGAAGAATATTAACCAAAATAAAAACTATAAAACATAAGAAACTAAAAATTTAAAACCAAACTAGTGGCCATGGTTACATTGTGTGACAAACAACTTTAAAAAATAATAACAAAATTTCCATGTCCAATAGCCATAATTGCATTATATAATACATGACAAAATAATACTAATAATACATAGTCTCCAAGGCTATGAAAGTTGTTGGAGATAGAAACTTCAGTTGATGGAATGAGAAAACCAAAAGATTCAAGTGTCAAAATAGGTTTAACCCTGAACCCCAAGCACATCTATAAAATAGGACTCAACATACAATAGATAGTCTTGTTGATTACCTAGGGACTTATGGAATGTAAAAACAAATGGCTATGAAAATGTAAACATAATCGTAGATTAAATCGAAAGTGAAAACAAAAATGAAAAAATAAACATAGATGAAACTGGTCAAATGGAAACATAAATGGCCTTAGAAATGAAACAAAAATGTTATTTTAGTTGTAGATCTAAAATGAAATAAGTGTAGAAATGGAAATGTAAACTAAAAATTGCATAACATGAATAATAAACTTTATAAAAATAAAGAATAAAGGTTCATAAAGTACAAAATTTGTGCCAAAGGCACTAGAAGCCATTGACAGAAGCTTTAAGTCCATTAAAGAAGGTAGGCTACATCCTACTGCAACTTCACAATCTAGTTTCTTCCCAGCTTCGATTTTCAGCAACTTTCCATTGGTTTTCACCAATGTCGGCAACATGGTCATGGAAATGGATTTATACTTTTGGTGCAATGGTTGCTACATGGAAGTCTTTGTGCCTAGCATAGTACTAGTATCTCCTACCAAAAGTGTAGGTAAGGTTGTAATGGGCTTTGGTAATAGGAAAATGGAAAATGCTATTGCTACCAAGAGGTTGCAAAATGCCAAAAATTCTAGGAAATGCCAAGTTTTTAGACCCTTAAAATGGTGTCAAAAGTAGGTTTTTATAGGGTAGGATTACTATTTTTTGGATCTGACATGATTGCTGACAAATTGGATCAATTTGCAAGTGGTAACAATCATCTTCTCTCAACATATTTACTATTTGTGGTAAGTCTAGAATGGACTACAATCACAAAATCCATCTTTTTGCTATAAATAGTAAACAAAATTTTGTGACTACATTGGTATCATTATTACTATGTTGTTCTTGACCAACAGTTATCTACTTTCAATGTAGTTATTATTTATAGTACATCTGGAATGGGCTACAGCTACAAAATCCATTTGTTTACTATAGATAGTAAACATATTTTTCTAACTACACTAATACTATTCCTACTATGATAGCATCGGTGGGCTATGCTGAGGTTGACAAAAAATGGAAAAAGTGATAAAAAATGTTCAAAAAATTGGAATCTACGGAAATGGTGGAATACATTGAAAAGTGTCATACTTGGTGGAGAATGTTGTCTATGCTAGTCGTTGTTGGAAAAATGGAAATTTTAAAAATCCCAATGTTGTACTTCTACTAGGTCTTGGTCATGACTACACTAACTATTGTAACTACTATAGCTATGGGAACTACTATAGCTACTATGTCTACTGAAAATGGCTCTAGCATAGTTGGGTCTATACCCCTACAGAAACCCATGAACATGCCAATTTTAGTCATTTCAAAGGTGTTTTTAGTCTTCCCAAGCCTAAATATGGACATGGGGTACCTATTTTTACCCAAGAAATAAGGAAATAACAAATTTTGAAGCATTGTTTTAGCTCCAAAAAGCTAAAGTATGCAAGATTATAGCTCATGGACCACATATATCTCACATTTACAATGAATTCTTACGCCAAGTCAAGAAATGAAGGTTGCAACATGAAATTGTATGGTGTTTCATTAGCTCTTCTTTATTGATATCTGGAGGACTAGCCTAAGTGACATTGACAAAGAATACAAAACATCAATGCAAGTCCATCACCAATGTTCCCTCTCTATGCTTAATCTAGTAATCTTGAACCATGCCCAAGAGTGCCTATGATGATAGGAGAAAGTTATGATGGTGAAATGGAAATGAGGTCGAAAGGAAATGGTCATAAAAGCTAACAACATATTCCAAATGTTGACATCATGACTACAATGTAGCATAGACATATTAGGTAATCCATTTGGACTTCACACTTCATGTTTTGAAGTGTAGTTCACTAGGAAAATGTGTTTGAGGAACCAACATCTCGCTCCAAGGTTAGTTTGGCCATTAGGCTCCTCCCTTTATATGTTTGGAGCCATTAAGTTGTCCTTTAGGCTTCATTAGCCACTTGGCTTCTTGGCAATTTTCTCCCCCTCCCGCCCAACCACCCCCCCTTCTCTTTCTTTTTTTTTTCTTTTTTGCAAGGTGAAACCTTCATTGGCTTCTTTGAAAAATCTAGTTTTAACTTACTTTTCCCATAAAGTGAGATGTGTTAAACTCAATGGAATAGGTTGTTTTCCATTAAATCAAGTATGTTACATTCAATAAACTTGACAACAAAGCATGACAAAAGGATATCGTACAGCCATAGTGCATGTGTCAAATAATTGGTCAACACTTTTATCCAAGATGAGGAAGGTTATAATCAAGCTATGGGGTTGGACTTAAGGAAATGATAATGGATATGATGTGGAACAAGTACTCTTAGCATGACAAGAAAAGCTCACCAAATCTTACAAATCGAGGTCACGTGATGACTTATCACTCTGATGAGTTGCACCTCCATGATGCTTCTAGGCTTCATCATGTAAGCAAAAATCCAAGAGGAAAAGAAAACTACGCAAAGAAATCATGTTGTTATAATGAAATACATAAGGACATGTAGAAAAATTTAGCAAATCTGGCTATCAAAGATCACATGTGTTTTCAGTTTAAGGCCTTAGCAAGCCATGGTGCCAACTTAAGGTCTTAGCGGATCATGTTACCTATTTAAGGCCTTGGTAGGTCATGTTGTCAATTTAATGCTTTGGAAAGCTGTAGTTGCACCATTTTTATGCCCTATAATGCCATAAAAAGTAAGTTTACATGTTGTTTATTGTTGACTAAATGTAGTATGTATTTAGATAGGAATGATTGACTAGATTCACCAACTCATTCCCATCCATATTTGCTACTCTAAATGCACCATTTTCATAGGCTTTAGTGAGTAAGAAAGGTCCTTTCTTATTGGCTAAGAATTTATTTTTATGTTCATGAATAGCTTTGAAGACCAATCCACCTTCCTTGATCTTACACTTGTTCAAGTTATGGTGGTGTCACTGATTCTACCTCTCTTGATACTGCTCAACATGAGCAAGCAGTTACACCCATTGCTCCTCCATCAAATCCAACTCAATGCTAGGTATCTCCTTATTCTATTCATCATTGATGAAGTTGGAAAAAGACTCAAAGTGATGGTACATGTAATTCAAGAGGTAAAACAACTTTAGAATCATAAATAAGGCTACAGTGGGTTACACCTATTGTAGTATGATATGTTGTTCTATATGCCTAAAGTGCATGGACAAGCCACTCATGCCACTTGCATTTATAGTGGTTTAGCATTTTCTTGAGCAAGTTGATGATGGCATTGTTGCTTACTTCCACTTGTTCATTGGCTTGATGGTAATAAGGTGATGAGAAAGAATACTTACTACCTAGGTCATGATAGAAGTTTTCCATTTCTTAGCTACTAAACTATGATTCATTATCTGTCACTATGATCATAGGTATACCAAAACAGGCTACTATATTGTCAAGAATGAATCTACAGAATTGTTCAAATATCATATTCCTTATGGAAATAGCCTCAACCCACTTAGTAAAGTATTTTATTATGGTAATGATGAAGAGATGCCCTACACAAGACTTAGGCATTATAGGTCCAATAACATCCAACCCCCATTATTGAGATGGCCATGATATCTAAGTAGTGTGTAATTCAATCAGTGGTACATGTATCAAGTTACTATGTCATTGGCATGTGTCACAAGTTTTAACCTTCTGTAAGAAGTTATTTTCCATATAAGGCCAATAGTAACCTAACCATCTAATTTTAGCAACCATAACTCTAGGTCCTATATGTCCTCCACAAACACCCTCATGAACCTACCCTAGGACTGTTTTAGCTTTAGTTATACTTAGGAACTTTAACAATACACCATCATAGGACAATTAATATAATGTATTATTGCCTACTATGACATACTATTTTAACTATTTACGTATAGCATTCTTTTGAGTAGTAGTCAAGCCTTGTGAAGATTCTTCATGCATAAGATAAGACTTGATATAATCATACCACTCCTTTATAAGAGTAGTATGAACCATGACCATAACGTTATCCTTATTTTTCTGCATGATGGGGATAGCATAGTCCATGGTTAGGATGGAAAACTTACTAAACACATCTAGCATCACACTAAGGGCTAGCATTGTGATGGCATCGACTATAGAATTTTTTTTTTGGGGTATATCTTTGATATCAATATCTATAAATTGTTGTAATAGTTGCTTCCCTAAGCCATAGTAAGGTTGTAAATGTTTTTCTTTGAATTTGTAAACCTCAATTACTTGGTTGACCACAAGTTGAGAATCACCTTTGATCATTAAATGCTTGATTCCTAGTTGACAAGATACCATCATACCCTTGATCAAACCTTCGTACTTTGCTCTCTTGTTGGTGGATGGAAACCCAAAAAAATAAGTGAAGGGATGGATTTTACCAAATGGGAATGTCATGATGGCAATGGAACTAGCTTCATGTGTAGATAAAGCTCCATCAAAGTGCATGACTGCCCATAACCCTTAGGCACTTGGCTAACAGTGTTAAAATGTTTGTTGAGAAACTCAATGTCTATGGTTTCTTAGTCATCAATATGTGAAACTATGAGTTGTACAAATATAGCTTTACGTTTTGTTAAGGACTAGGAGACATAATGAAGGTCAAACTCCATTACTATGGATTTCCATTAGGCTATATGGCTACTCTCATAAATATTAGTCATTGTGGCTCTAAGTATGTTGTCTTTGCAAATGACATTGACCTAGCTCCTAAAGAGATAATGTCTCCACTTCTTCAAAGAGAAGACTACTACTAGACAATACTTCTCCATTTCAATATATCATGTCTCATGGACAACTAATGCATGGCTAAGGTAGTATATTAGCATTTCTACTCCATTTTCACACTTTTGGTAGAGTAGAGAGTCAATGGACATGTTGGAGATAGCAAGGTAGATGTAAAACAGTTTACCCTCTTGTCAAGGGTAGACTATCAATAGTTGTCCCAAATCTTGAATAAGATTTTCAAAGGCTTCCTAGCATTGAGCCATCCACTCATAGTGAACTCCTTTCTTAAGCAAGTATTGTATGGGTTGTAACTTATCTGTAAGCCTAGTAATGAACCTACAAAAAAATTGCAATCTACCTTGTAGTCCCCAAAGCTCCTTAAGATTAGTTGGCACTAACAAGTTGGAGATGGCCTTAACTGTATCAAGATCAATATGTATCCTTCTAATACTACAAAGCCAAGTATCTTACTAGTTTTGACACCAAAGACATACTTCTTAGGATTAAGTATAAGTTTGAACTTAAGGCATCATTTAAGCACAAGGTCTAGGTCATTAGCATGGTCACTAGCCACTTTGGACTTATCATCTATATCGTCCATGTAATCATTAAGCAATCCTAACATGTAGTCACTAAAGATATACATCATAGCTATTTGGTAGATTGCTCCAACATTCTCAAGGCCAAAGGAAATTATAGTATAGAAAAACATACATGAGGGAGTCATGAAGGTCATGCTAAGTTAGTGCTCTAGATTGATCCTAATCTGGTGGTATCCGAAGAACCCATTCATAAAGGACAATAAAGCATGTCTAGATGTAGTATTGATGAGTTCATCAATACTAGGTAAAGAAAATTCATCTTTGATGGTTTCCTTATTTAGATCTTAGAAATTGATGCAAATATGGACACTATCATTTTTCTTAGGAACTACCACTATGCTAGATAACCATTCCACATAGTCAACAGCTCTAATGAAACTAGCTTAGTATAGCTTTGTGATCTCATCATGAACTACTAGGGCTAAATCAAGTATGATCTTACATACTTTCTACTTAATTGGTCTAATGCTAGGATCAAGTATGATGTTGTGTTGGACTAATCATGGGTCTAGACTTTGCATATCCTCATATGACCAAGAAAAGGCCTTGATGCTATCTTGTAGAACCTTGGTGATGTCTTGATCCTATTAAGGTTCTAATGAGGAACTTAGTTTAATGGTTTTCTCCTTACCACTATGTGTTGTGATAGGATCCTTAGCTAGAGAGTCTTTAGTAATGTCACCAGCCTTTAGATCAAGGGTTTTAACTAGGTTTTTAGACCACTCTAGATGTTTCTTGAGTGAGGCTATGTGGTTTGCAAGACTCTCAAGCTTAAGATCTAGATAATTAGGATCGATACATTGTTCAACATTACCATGAGCCCCACGTAGGCACAAAGGTGAACTAATCTACTTCCAGGTACACATATTTTATTCCTACATGTCAAAAAAAAGCATATTAGTGGCACATGGATAAAAATAAGCAAATAATTCTAAAATGATATAAACTACTTTTGTAATCATGCAAGCATATCCTATTCCAATGACAAAAAAATGAAAGTAAGGTCAACCAAGGCTACAAGAGATAAATAATGACCAATGGGATTAAACAAAGGCCATATGAGGTGAATCAAGGGCCACTATAAGCTAAGTCAAAAGGAAGGTATGAAAAAAACAAGATCATACATGGTTAACTTAGGTTACATGGTGCCAGTTTAAGGCCTTGGCAGGTCATAGTTACATGGTATCAATCAATGGTTAAGAATGATCCAATCTCAATGGTTAACACCAATCCAAGGCTAAATAAGGATCAACAAAGAACATAATAGAGAAAATAGAGTAAACATGATAAAACATGAAGTTATATAAGGGTCATATGAAGTCAACTGATGAGAAAGAAGGTGAACAATGCAAAACAAGGCCAAAAAAAGGGTCAAATCTATGAACATATGATAAAAATTGGTTGATTCTAGTTAAACAATATCAATTTTTTCTAGTTTTAGGCCTTAGCAGACCATGGTATGGGGCTACAGGGCTGACCAGAGAGTTTGGGAACATGAGGAGGTCATTCTAGAGCTATTTTGGAGAAAAAATGGCATTTTTTTTGTGACTACGCTAGGCCCTACTAGTGACTATGCTAGCATAGCATAGTGTTACCTTCCTCTAATGTAGTTGACATTTAGTGATAGTTTTCTATGCTTTTTATGGTTATTTTTGAGCTTCCAATGGTCTAAGAAATTAGCACAAGGGATAGGAATTGAAGATTGACAAATTTTGGCTTCTTAGAAGATTGAGAATCTTAATGCCAAGGGTGACTATGCTAGGCTAATAGGTTGATATGTAGCCATAAGAAATGATTGATTTTGTATGATTTCCAAGGTTGAAATAGAGTTCAATTTGCAATTGAGAGCAATGGGAGCAAGGTTCTAGTCATTCTGGATTAATTTTGGACTAGTCTAAGATGCTTACTATTGGTTTTTGTTATTACATTTTCCCTCTCAACTGGGACACACTAGCTTAGCATAGGCCTTAGCCTCCTAAACATATTCTTTCATGGAAAATGGATTTTGATGAGTTTCAAAGCTCAATCAATCATCCTAATGCATTTATGATGTTATTGGTATTGCCAGCTATGGTTTTGGTGAAAAAATTACTAATTTTCATGCATGTTTGGACCTTGGATAGTCTAGTACCATGGGACTACATTGGGCATGCAATTACTAATGTAGTCAAGGATTCCATATAATAAAAATTTAAAAAAGAATGAATTTTGGCTCATTTTACAAAGTTCCAGGGCTTGGGCATGCTTTAGCAAGGTTCTAGCTCTTTCCAAGAGTTAACTTACGAAGTTTTGTTGCTAGTTTGGCCATATTTAGGTGGACTATGCTAGGCCTATGTAGGGACTACATTGGCCCAGTATAGTCCCAACCTCCTGTCAACATAGTGAGTTTGAAAAAAAATTGAAAGATAGAGTTGTACTACCAAAATTGACTTTGGTGGGCCCCAGAACTCCTAAGGATGCACTTTAAGCCATTTTCATCAGTTTTTGAATAAGTTTATGTGGACTACACTAGGCCTCAAGAGGGACTATGCTAGCCTAGCATAGTCCCAAATTTTCCAAGTATAGTCCAATATTTGAAGATAAAAAATGGTGAAAAAGATGGGTTTCATGGCTAGACAGCCTCTGGTGATGTGCTAGTCCTGACCAAAAGTGGATTTGGTATCTATTTAGCAAACTTTGGGTAGTTTGGTGTTGACAACACTAGGGTTTGAGAGGGACTACACTAGCCTGATGTAGTTCCAGGCTCTCCTCAACATAGCTAAGGTTTAGAAGCCCAAAAATGATGAATTTTGTCTTAATTTCAAGGTATGATGATCTCAATGTGTCCTAGTAAAGTTCTGTAGTTGAAAAAGGGTGTTTTCTTGGTTGAATATAGCTTTGTTTGGAAGTTAAGGTATGGACTACATTGGGCATGGACTGAGACTATGCTAGCCTAGCATAGTCACAACTTTCCATTAGCATAGTCTAGGCTTGGGATGATTGGTAGGATTTTCCATGGCCTCGTGTAATCCTAATCTCTCCCAGCATAGGTAGAGTTTGGATACTCAAAAATGATGGAAATCTACAAGATTTGTTGCTAAAATGACCCAAGTGAGATCTTAGGGTTCATTGACAGTATTTTTAGGCATTTTTTTCAAGTTTTCATCAAATTTTGAGGGACTACATTGGGCCTAGGCAAGGACTATGCTAGCCCAACGTAGTCCCAATCTCCATCTAGTGTAGTTAGGATGAACATGAGGAAAAGTGATGGAAAATGCATTTTTGGAACCAAGAGATCTTATATAAGGTTTTAGGATTTACGAGAAGTGAATTTAGGTCAATCTTTGACAATTTTGATTAGTTTTTCATGCACTACACTAGGCCTGGTGAGGGACTACGCTAGCCTAATGTACTCCCAACCTTGCCTTAGTGTAATCAAGGTGGTGGTGACCAAAAATGGTGAAAAATAGAAGTTTTGAACTCTCACAAGCTTGGGAAAAGTTATGGTTTTTTTATAGTATATTTAGGAATTTGAGATAATTTTCAAATAATTCTTGATGGACTACGCTAGGCTTTAGTTAGGACTACACTAGCCCAACATAGTCCTCTCATCCCCATAGCATAGTCATGGGGAAAGGTCAAAAAATGTTGAAACATTATAGGTTCTATGGTTAGGCATCCTCAACTAGCAGTCTAGGCTTTTGAAAGGTCAATTTTCATGGTTGTTTGATATCCTTTTTCAATATTTGGTGGACAATGTTGGGCCTTGGGCTAGGATAACTCTTACCCAACATAGTCCTCTTCTTCCCATGAGCATAGTCCATGTGATGAATGTCAAACTATGAAGGAAATTGGGTTTCATGATCAAACAAGCCTAAACTAGGGTTTCAAGGCTTACTAGAGTTAAGTTACATCATTTTGATATTTTTTGATGATTTTAAGGGGACTACACTATGCCTTGGGCAAGGACTATACTGGCCCAATGTAGTCCCCACATCCCATCCAATGTAGTTAAAGTTTTCATAATGAAAAATGGAAAAAGTACTAAGTTTTGACCTAGTTTCTAGTTCCATAATGTGTTTGGACTCTCAAGAGGTGAGTTGGAGTTTATGGATGATGTATTCTTGGATTTTAAGTGGACTACATTGGGCAACTACTGAGACTACACTAGCCTAGCATAGCCCTCCTAGTCCTTAGCATAGTTTCATGTAGGAACTTGGATTTTATGATTTTTCTTAGGATTTCTGGTCAATTGATCAATAGTTTGAGGTCACTTGGGATCCTAGAGAGGTGCAGAGACTCCAAGAGGTAGTGTTGAAGATGTGTGATAGTTTTCATGATGTTCTTAATCCTTAGACCTTGGGACTACACTAGCCAAGAATAGTCCCTAGGTCTACCCAGTGTAATCATGGGGAAGAAGAAAAAAGTGGCACCATTTACTACATTTGGTCATGTCTCAAGCTTACTGAAAGCTGATACTAGGGTTTGGAGGGATGGTATGTCAATATAAACTCGATTAGAAGGTGAATGAGATGGATATATGGCTTGGGATTAGATGGAAGTAGGATGTTAGACTAGACTATGTTGGGCATTAGTTGTGACTACATTAGCCCAATGTAGTTCTTGGTCCTCCATAGCGTAGTCATGGGGAATGTTCAATTTTTATCACAATAAAATGCATTTGACCTAGTTTTGATTCTATGAGAGCTTTGTCTAGGGTTTTACAATGTTCCATGGTCAACTCAAAGGCTATTAGAGGTTTGATGGCTAGGAGAAGTCCATTCCATCTTGGACTACACTAGGCATTAGTTGGGACTATGCTAGCCCAAAATAGTCCTTAATTTCCTTCAGCATAGTCTTATAGCAGCATCAATTTTTGGTAATTTTGAACACCTAGTACCATGTTCCACTACTATAAGGAGCTATGATGGTGGTGTAAATGGTTTTGAGGCTCCTAAGAGTGTCAAACCCCAATGTATTTAGGCTTGGAACTTTAAAAATTTTCAGCATACTCATGGTTTCTTGCCTTGTTGTCTACAACATTCAATGAGATCCATCCACAATTAGCAAGTTTTCAAAAAAATCTTTATAGAACCTAGCATAGTCTCTAGTTTCCAATTTTGATGCTTAGTTAAGTGGAGATGTCCATAGAAACTAGTGTTTTAGTGTTGGTGCCTAGGTTTAAGTGGGTTTTAAGTGGAAAACTTAAACAAAAATAATTGTTGTTTCACATTTCACTACTATGTCCAAGTTAGAGAGCTCTATTACTACCATCACTACCCACTATTTAGTTTTAGTGTAGTGACCATTTCTTGTAGTACTACTACCAATGTAATCACCAGGACTACCAAAGCATAAAGATTTTCTACACTTTTCAACACCTGTTTCAGACATCATGGTGAAGAAGGTAGCTCCTACAAGGAATCCCTATGTTGGATGATGTAGACACAATTTCCTAGAGCCTAGCACATCTACCCCATCCAAGAGTTAGAGAGGGCTCTACCACCTTTTTTCCTAGGTACCAATTTCTTACCAATTTTCCAGCCATTTTCATGTATTCCATTTTCTGGGTTCTATTCCATTTTCTAAATCTATGCTTGTATATTTGTTATTTTTGGATTTCATAAAAATCCCACAATAGATCTAGGCCATGTTCATTCATTTTTGGCATTCTTTGGGCTTTTAGTTTTGGTTTCATTGAAGTTTAAATGCTTTTCCCATGATTTTCATGAGTTTTTTGCTTTTTCTGTCCAAAATAGCAATGTCACTTTTGGATTTTTCTTTGAGTAACTGGTTAGATTTTTAAATTATCTAAGATCATGTAATTGTTTTTCATTATTTATTTGTTAATGATATTTTTGAAACACTCAATTTTGTTTAACAAATAATTTTTTATGGTTGTTTTTGTCAAGCTACATCAAGTGGGTTTTCTATCCTAAGGCCATTTTCTATCCAAGTTGTGCATTTTTTTCTATAGTGAATGGTGAAGAAATTTTAAGTTTTATTATTATGGATTTTTATTTTATGATTCAAGGATTCTAATGAATCTTGAATCACTAAATTTAGATGAACAGTTTGGCTATTATGGTCATTTTTTCCTACTTGCACGGAAATAGGTTTTGGCATGATGGGCATGGTTAGGTGAATTTTTTAATTTTTTCTAAAAATATAATTAACAAATTTTATGGTTGATTATTATGGAATTATATTTGTTGTTTTACAATTCCAATGGCTATGTGGTTAATTAGTTATGGTTGTTCCCATTTGGTTGCATGAAATCATGTTTATAAGGCTATTACACATTTATCCCCATGAAAATGGGCAACATTGAGATTGGAAAAAAATTTCTACAACGTCCCATGGTGTTGGTGATATTTTTGAATGTTAGGAAGGGGTTATAAGTTTTTTGGATTTAAAAAAATTCATATTTATTACAAGTGTTTTCTTATGGTTGTTTTGCTATAAAGTTGTGAATTTCAGTGAACCTTGGTTGTAGACTTAAGTTGTATGTTGAATGTTTTCTAAGTGTAGAATTAATCATGGAAGTTGAAAGCTTAGTCTTACACTATCATTTTCACATTTTTAGTTGTAAACTATAAGGTCCATATTTTTTGTTGTAATCAATCATTGTTACAATTTTAATGTTAAACTATCATCTGGTATAAACTGTTTCAAATTTTGTTTAAGTATTCCTTACTACATTTAATGGTTATAAAGCTAAAAATTTTAATGTAGTAGTTGTGACATTATTTGGCTTATTATTTTAATGTACTTTGTTTAATTATAGTTTTTTTTTAATTTTAGTTTTATTTTGCATGGTTATAATAGTTGTGTGTTGGATGTTACAATGCTTTCTTAAGGCCCATCCTTATGGTCATAGAGATGGTGGGACTGTTATGTTACATCCACCTCCCTGGGCCTAACTCTTTGATTCCATATATGTAGTGGGATCACAATGGGATATGGTTCATGCCAAGGACCAAAGAATTCCTTGCTTATCTCCTATAGAACATCCATGTGATGGTTTGTTCACACTTGACGATCAAGGCTACAACAATGATCATAGAGACTATCCTGCATGGGTCCTCTAGTTTAATCATAAAGTTCTTAATGATAAAACTTAAAGCTCATGTAGAGGGATAGAAAATGATGGCACTACCACTATGGACTCTTGCAAATTATCAAGAATTTGGAAGATGCTTGACTTAAATTAATATAACATAGAAAACACTTCAATTGTTGGCCATCATGCACATACATTGTTCCAAAAAACTCCAAGCATTATTTATTCTATAGAAGGTTAAGTAACATTGTCTTTGGCTTGTGGTTATTTTCTATCATTTTGTTCTTAAGTTATGACTATATTTTTTATTTCAGTTATCTATAGGTTCAAGATGAATGAGAAGGGCTTGATTAGAGGTGACAACCTTCTACTCCTAGCCCACATATCCTTAGAGGTATTTACTCAGAGCCCAAATGTGAGGCTTTTAATATTAAAATAGCTAGAGGATAACTTTGAAGATAGCATCAAACACCATCCTAAGGCTTATACGAGATGCCTAGGGAATGGGATGATGGGGTGAGCCAACCCATCTCTTAATGACTTAGAAGTAAACCCACCCCATATAGCTACTAAGATGCCTACATCAAATAGGTGAAGTGAGTGTTTTTATTTTGTTGATCTTGGATTATTTCAATTTTGGTCATTTAAGTAGTTGTATTGATTTTGTTTTAATGTAGTTATATGGTGCACTTATGCTAAGGCTAATGAGATATCCTTCATTATGTTACAGAGGTTGCTCCATCAACTGAAGTTACGATTATCACTTCAAGACGTGATGAGGAGACCTTGATCCTCAAGTTCAATGAGGTGGAATCCTCATAGCATTGGCTATCAAGCCATGCTCCTGATGCTACACATGTGAGGGTTATACACATGGTCTTGTTTAACCTCTTCATTTCCCAAAGCTTGATCATTCCTACTACAGAGATGTTCAACATCATTGATTATTTTAGCTAAGGAATCATGAAGTTCACCACTTAGGTTCATACTATGACCATTGTTTTGGAGGTTAGTGCATCCACCTTCAATGAACTCTTTGATATTCCTAATGGTGGCATACCTATTATCACCAAAGTAGGTAGGGAGGTGGATCACTAGGAGGAAGTAAAAGAGTGGATAAACTCTCATCATAGTATCAAGGGATGCTCTCTAAAGCAAATCAAGTCACCATTGATTAAAGAAATGTATTCCTTATTCAAATCTTGGGCATTTCCTAAATTGTCATTATAGGGAAAGATCTTGGATGTGGAGAAATCTTCGACCATGAAACAGGTACTCATTGAGGATGCTCAATTTAACTAGGCTAAACACTTGATTTCTAGGATATAGTGGGAGATTCGAAAGCTTCATAACAACCTCACTACAAAGTGGCATGTGCAATTTGCACTTTTTACTCATTATTGAAGGAAGCTTGTAGAGTTTCTAATGGTGAGGAAGGATGGTCAATGGATTACCCAAGATTCATTCCAACACACCAAAACTTGGATGAAGCTCCTAGCTCTAACCACATAGGCCTAGGACCTACCAAAAGCTATGAATCTTTATCTATCACTACCAAGGGGATTAGTGGTAGGCATTGTGTATCCTCTGATAGAACAAGGGCCAAACCTCTCACAATACTAGCTAGAATCATGAAGACTTGCAAGCTATGTAAAGAGGTTGAGGGGATAGTGAGGGTCAAGCTTAAGAGGTCCTTGGTGGATGAGACAACACATGTGATTGATTAGCCTATGAAAAAGCCAAGGTTGATTATCAAGCTTAGAGATGTGCACCATGATGTCAAGCGTATGATACATCTTGGTTTGTTGTTTTGTTAATCTATTTTAAACTTATGGATTTAAGTTAGTTATATGTTTTTCTTTTAGAAAAAATGTGCTAAGTTGTGCTATGTTTTTATGATTGATATAGGAACTGGAAGCTAGGGTCATGGTAGTAGAAGCTTAGGAGGAATGAAGGTGTCAAGAGAAGGAGTAACTACAATGCCAAGAAGAGGAAATATTAAAGCATTATAGGGATGATGAGTTCCAAAATGATAACTTACTCTCTCTTCCTCTTATGGGCCACTTTGACACCATGCTCAAGGGACCAAAATTGAATGAACCTCCTATTGTCATATCAGAGGGCCTCCTAGGTATGTTTGGTTTTCAATTTTAAGCATTGTACATGTTACCTTTGGTTCATTCATGTCTATCTTTGGCTATGGATGTTGATTGCTTATTACACTTATTGTAGCCCATAAGCTACAAGCAGAAGCTTCCACTTCTACCTT
Source organism: Gnetum montanum (assembly GCA_015680685.1). Classification (NCBI taxonomy): domain Eukaryota; kingdom Viridiplantae; phylum Streptophyta; class Gnetopsida; order Gnetales; family Gnetaceae; genus Gnetum; species Gnetum montanum. Next base: position 101,022 of record MNCI01000532.1, on the reverse strand, counting down.
CCACATGCAACCATGGATGCAAACCCTTGATAAACTTGAATTTATGCAAGGTTTAGCTAAAGATATGATTAGCCAATTGTAGCAGATAGCTCCTAAGATTGGTAAGAATTTTAACATATTTTGCCTTCATTATTTTTATATTTTTGGTCTTTTATTTGATTTTCATAGTTATGTTTTTTGTTACTAAATGGTTTTATTTATTGGAAATTTTTTTACATTGTTTACAATGCCTAAATTGAGATGGAATCCTGACAAGCCAATGAAGGTTGACACATTACATCCCTTACCTACCAATTTACAGAGTGTTCCATATGGGCTATATGAGAATGCCATTGGATGTACACTCCATGTGCTAAGTCCTTGTGATAATGTAGATGCTCCAATGAGTTACTATGAGAACAACTTCTAGAATTGAGGAAGAATAACAAGAAGCTAAAAGAGAAGGTGATAGACCTCAAGGATTACAGAGATTTCATAGAAGCCCAAGTGAACAACAGAGACACCTTGCACACTAGGGAGATAACTTGGGCTCATTATTGAAATGAAATCCAAGGAAATATTTCCCTTGCCAAGAAAATAGTAGAAACAAATCTCCAAATTGTTCTAAACAACCACAAGGCTAGTGAGTGAAAGGATTACTAAAATTAGATCCTTGAGTAAGATCGTATACAAAAGAATCACAAAAGGATGTACAAAGCCAAATGAGATGTCTACCTTAACTAGCTAAAGGATGCTTCTATAGAGCAACAAAAGCTAGAATTGTTCATGATGAGAATCAATGCAAAGGAGGTTTATAAAATGTTTGTAAAGAACATGATTGTAGATAACTTCCTTACTCATTAGATCACTACTACCTCAGGGGAAGCAACTACCACCATGTTCTCACTTAATCCCCCTACATGGAGTGACATTAACAAGATTAATATCCTAATGGATATTGATCTTGGGGATGTGGACTTGGCCAACATGTTTGAAGATCAAATCCTCCATCATCTAGAGGTTGGTCTTTAGAGTTTCCCCGAAGAACATGCAGCTCTAGAACCATCTTAGGTTTGCCTATTTTTAGCTTTAGTTCTTTTTTATCTATTTTATTTATTTTTTGTTGTCATGTTACAAGCACCAAATAATGGCAGTGGTCCTAGCGGCAAAGTTGAAGATGATCCTCCACCCCCTCTATGGATGCTACTTAGTTTGACTAGTTTCCTTTCAGTTTCAATTGTTTTGATTTTATGTTGATGATGATTTATGGCTAGTGTCAGCCAAAATATTTTATTTTTTGAATGTTTTATTGCTTTGATATATTTTTTTTTTTGTTTGCTACATTATGTGGCCATGGTTATGATGTTACGAACATTTTAACTTTAATTTTAAATTTCAAACTCCAAATTTTAGTTCTGGTTATGATGTTATAGCATTATGATTTTTTTATTTCATGGTTCTATGTTTTAATCTATGTTTTGAGGCTATGTTGGCTCAACTTGATTGTTATGCCATAGAAGGTTAAAATAGTTATGCAATAAAGTCATAAACTAAAGTGAAAATGAGGTATAAGGTCATTTGCTAGTTTTAGACCATGGTGGGCCATGTGCTATTTGCTAGTTTAAGGCCATGGCAGGCCATGTAGTATTTGCTAGTTTTAGGTCATGGTGAGCCATGTGGTCTGTAAAAGAAAACATAATTTTTTGGTTATTTTATGTTTTAAAGTTTTTTATGGAGTTTTTAGTTTTAGAATTTTTTTGACATTTTTGGCTTTCTTAATTTAAAAAAGAAAAAGGCTTCAACAATAAAATAATGTAAAACAACAGTAAAATTTAATCTATAGGAAAATAAATAATCAACGTAAAGGAAAACAAGGTCACAAATACAAAAGTAAGTAAAGTGTAAACTAGGCTATCAAGCTACAAGGACATCCAATTCAGTGTTGTAACCACATAGGGTATTATAAGGATTAGGAGCATATATCATTTGTGCAAGCACTTCCTAATCTTTGATAGACTAGGAAATGTGTATGGTGTATTTTTCACTAGTTTATATTCTCCATCTCCTTTACTAACAATGTTGAAGGGCACCTCTTCCCATGATACATCAAGGGATTTATCATTGTTCTTTTTGGCCTCTTTGGCTCCATTAACCTTTTCAATTTTTGGGCCAATGGCAAGAGTTCTTCTTGAAACTCCACTTTAGACCCTTATTGTACATCAACATTTTAAACAACTAAGGGAATCATGCTATTTCCATGAATAACTATTTGACCTTCCTCATAAGGAAGATGGACTTCTTGGTGAATAGGTGAAGATACAACTTGCAATTGGGCTAGCCAAGGTCTTCTAAAGATGAGGTTGAACCCTAGTATCTCTTCTAGCACCAATAAATCTACCATTTTAGTAAATTTCTCCATTTTCATAAAATATAAAGAAATGACACCTTTGATCACAACTTGTGATATATTAAAGGATTTAAGGGTTGAGGTCATCATATGTTGCATTTGTTCCATCAAGCCTTAGAATTCAACAATGGTATAGGGTTTGATATTGGTCACCACCCCATCATCTACATCCATGTACCTTATATTGTCCAATATGTATGGTTATGAAGAGAGGTGTTGTGGTTACTTCAATATTTTAGGGGCTTGTCCTGATTTCGCTATCACAAAACACCAACAATGTTGACTTTAATTCCTTGGTCAAAGAGGGTACCATGACTACATGGATAGAGCCTTCATTAGTAGGAACATCCTTGCTAATAGGAATGGAGATTAGCATCTTAACCAATGCCTCATGATGTGCAACAAAAGTCATGAGCAGGTCATATATGCTCAAGGTTTTGTTCCTTTGTTTGAGAAATTGCTTGACCTATTACATTGCATTGAGGAGGTCTTTGTTATTGGTTGTTGATTTTTTGTTTCTAACTTTTTCCGTACATTCCAAAATGAAAAATTCATACTTGTTATGTCCTAGCCTCTCTCTTTTCTTCTTTGGGTCTTAGTTCCTTCTATGGTTTACTTTTTGAAGAAGACCTAGTTGTAGAAGTCATTGAAGTAGATGAAATTGATGTGGGCTTCAATAGGCCTAGTTCCTTTCCTAATGTAGTTTTCTTATCAGCATTATTCTTGGCTTTCTATGTATCCTTATTCCATTGCTTATTTGGGAATTTCTTATTATCCCTAGTTGGTTATAAGGAAGAAGACATTGCATTGGTCACCATGGGGGGTTGTTGTTCTATTATTATGGTAGGTTGTATTGTAGAGGGCTATGACACCCTGATGACAAAAGTCCCCTTAGGAGGCATTCATGATGATACCTTGACAATAAAAGGGAATTTTGAGCTAGTAGATGCTAAAGAGTTTCTTTCATTACAAGAGGGTGTCCAAATCATGAATGATTCCCTCATAGGCATCTAATTGTTATTAACATTGAACACTAATATAATGTATGAATTGTTTTTGGTATTCAACAGGTCCTTGTATATGTGCATTGACTAGTTCTTCCCTATTGGTCATATTTTGTAGGTCATCTTTAAGTGCAAGGAAAAAATTAGCATCATGACCGAACAACTGATGGTAATGGTAAAAGTAATTAAGCTTAAAGCACTTGGGAATCATCTTTGGTTGCTTGAGTGAGGTCTTCTGCTATTTCTCATAACCTATAATGCCTCTTACGTGAATCTTGATCATCTATTTGTATTGAATCCTACCACTCTTCAACACTTAGTTTATAATCTTTGATAGCTTAAGGGGTAACTTAGTATATTTTGACCAGTCTTTCTGCATAAAGTTAGGCCTAGATGTAGCCAATCCAATGGTCCCAAAGGTTGAGGATTAATTATCATTGTTGGTAGCAGGGACCTTGGGTTGGTTATTCTTTAGCCCCTAGTTAGTTGGCTTATTTTCCTTAGTCACAGTTGATACTGCTACATTATTTTTCCTACCCTTCTCTTTGGCTTTTTCATGAATGTTGATTTTTATACACCACGTAGGTAGGATCATGACTAGCTTCTATGAAATCTTCTATGTTCTTGATTTGAGAAAAGGCTTGACTATGAAACCATGGATCAAGATAATATAATTTCAACTTTATGAAGATGTTCACTATCCCCTTGAAGATAGATAACAAATGTGTTTCAGCTATTGTCTTTGGTATCTTGTTGAGCAAAGCATTCCATTGTTGGATGAACTTTTGCATTAGCTCAAGGGATCCTTGCTTGACCTTCATGAGTTGGTCAAGTGTGGTATCAAGTTTTAAGTTATACTTGAAATGGTTAATGAATCACAAAATTATTTCATCCAAAGAGTATATGGATCCTCCTAGCAAGGCACAATACCAATCAAGTGCTTTTCCACCAAATTTTTACAAAATTTTATAAAATTTTAAAATAAATCTCATGCATCAAGGAAAAGAATAGGGAGGCTAAGAGAAATATTGAAGAAACTATAAAACAGAAAAAACTGTTAAATAGAAAGTAATAGAAAGCTCATGGCATTGCACAACATATGTTACACAAAATGTTTTTGAGGACTTGCACCCCTCATCAGTGTGTTTAGGGAATGCAGCCAAGTAGCCAAAGCTACAAAGGCAAGGGAATGAGCATGCTAGTACATGTATAAATACGGTCCCAACTTCTAAAATTATAAGAAACTCCTACTTTAAAATTAGAAGAAACTCCTACTTTAAAATTAGAAGAAACTCCCACTTTAAAATTTTACAAAATTTTAGGCTTAAAATTTTAGAAATAGATCTCGTGCTTCAAGGAAAAGAATGGGAAGGCTGAGAGAAATAGGAAAGACTTGCATAATAGTATGCAACCATGCCTACAACAGCAAGCACTCAAAGCAAAAGGTAATTAGATGAGTGTTTAGATCACCTTCATCATTGAATTTGGTGAACTATGGCATAGAGACACTAGCAAGAAGAGTTAGTGGTGGAATTGTAGGACTAATGTGATCAACTTGGTTGAATTCTATTATGTTCACAATCTAGGACATTAAGGCTTTGAGTTTCTTTAGCTCTTTAATCAAGTCCTAGATCATTTAGAAAGCTTGGTCTAGTCCTTGGGATGCCCCTATTGGTTGTGAGGTTTGGATGAAGGGTTGAGGTGTGATTTTCAATGTCTATGGGCATGCTATTGGTTGTAAAACAAAATGTAGAGGTTGCCTTATTATTGTGGTTGGTGGGCCAAACAAGGAGAATGATGTTTGTGTAGGTATCTATGACACAAATTGAATGAAATGGGTGTGTAATCCCTATGTTGCTTAGGATCCCATGGTGGATCCCACTTGAGTGATCAATGGATTGGTGGTAGTGACAACCATAGATAAATGTTGCATGGACTTTGGTTGTGTGGCGAATGACATGGAGAAGTCAAACATGGTTGAGTATGACACCACTTATGTTTGATGTGCAAAAATGATTGGTGTGGGACCAACCATCATCGGGTAGGAAGGGGTAGAGGATGGTGACACTTGGCCCATGGAGAAAAAAAAGTGGGTAGAAGAAGGTACTATGGCCTTGGGGATTTCTTGTTACAATAAGCCACCTAGGATATTTTTGGACTCAAATTCTACCGTAAACTCATTCTCCTCTTCCTATTGTTCCTCTAAGTTCTACTTCTCATCTTCTTCATCCATCTCAATTAGTTGAGATAGGATTCTATCATAGACATTTGTCAGGGATATTTGATCATACAAGGAAGGAATGTACTCCTTCCCATCTCAGTGTATGAGCTTACACTCCATTTTGACTTCTACTTCTACATGAGGAATCATCATGCTAGCCTATATTTTAGCAATAATGTATTTATAATGATCTTCATTTATAACCAAAAATTCAAGACTTCACCCCCTAAGTCTCAAGGACTACCTACACTATGATATTAGGGTCTTTGGAATCATACACCTTCATGGCCTACTGGTCAAACCCATTGTCAATGAATGTGAAATGTAACTTGGCTTACTATTAAAATGACACATTTGTTATGATTAAAAACCTCGATTGCTAGAATGAAAACACAAGATCCTCAGTGTAAGCAGTTGCACAACCTCAAGTTCCCATAGACTCCATGATAAAAATGGAATTCAAGGCACCCTGGCCAGTTAGGCAAATCAAATAGAGACTTATGGGATGCAAAATATGGAAATATGAATAGATCTAAATGATGCACAAATAATAAAATTATTTTTGAACAAAAAACTCAAAGCTTAAAACTTTATTTAAAAAGGAATATAGAATAAGTTAGATAAATGTGTACAAATGGTGCCTGGATGAGAAAAAAGGAGGTTCATTTGTGCAAGAGTTCAAAACCCATTGAAGCTGAGGTGACTCACTCCTTGATTTGGTTTCTAAGCCACTCTTGATGTTATCAAACCTTCCTTTACTACTGCAACCTTGGATCTACCAATTAGGTCACAAATGGAGGGGTAAAAAATGTGGAATATTTGGATGCCAAGTTGCTCCACACTGGGTTTGGAATCCTAGAAGTGCAATGTTAACATCAAAAATCCACCAAATCTCAAGGCCTCACCACTTCCATGTTAGGGTTCAAGAGAATGCAAGTATGGGAACTTGCAAGAGCTCTTGAGTGCCTAAAAATGCCCCAAGTGTGGAATTGTGTGTATGCAAATTGCTTGAGAATTTCTTAAACAAAAAATGCTTAACTTGATGGAAAATTCCAGGATTCTTGTAAGTGTTGAATCTTGTCAAAAATGTTGAACAATGAGAAAAGTTTCTAGAACCTTTCAATGGTGTTTAAGGTTGGCTTTTATAGGGTCCTTAGGCCATGAATGGGGCTACAAATTGGCTATGATTTGGCTACAAATTGGCTGTAAAATGGCTACAAATTAGTTGCAAATTTGCTACAAATCTAGGTGATATGGGTGCTCAAATTTGAGGGATTACTATACATAGTAAGTGCTTCCCCCCATGGTCATTTCATTTACTATAAATAGTAACTGATGTACACCTTCCATGGTGAAGATGAATCTTCCATGCTAAGCTATTCACCATGCTTATTGAAGTGGCTAGTCAATGATGAAGTTCATGATTTGATGAATTTTTCTCCTTGTGGCTTCCATGCTAGGGGATTAAATTTTCCATGTTCTTGGAAAAGCTTTCTAGGATGAGGGAAAAGTTTGCAAGCTAGGAGAAAACTTTATAAGATGGGAGGAAATTTTTTAGTCTTGTGGAAAAAATTTCACATTTGGGGGGAGGGGGAAACTTTCCATGCTAAGGGGGGAAAGTTTCCAAGTTGTGCATTTGGTCTACACATTGAACAAGGAAAATTTTCCAAAGCCTCCACCCTTCCACACCAGGGGTAGGTGAGATCTACCCCCTATAAGTGTTTCTAGCATAGAAAAATGCATACCCCTCATAAAACCCATCAAATTGTCCTTTTTGGCATTCCAAAAGGCATTTTTGAGCCATCCCCACCTCCTCCCCCCAACCCAAGCCCAAATATAGATACTATATAACTTTTTCCATTTTGGAAGCAAGGCTTAGACCACTTATGAGGCATTTTTAACCCCAAAAGTATTAAGTATGTGAAATTCCCCACTATATGTTACAATTTTCACATTTATAATGAAATTTGAGTTTCATGTGGTGAAAGCTAGATGATGAAACCATACAGTGGGCTATGTAACCACATGGGATGCTTGTTACATGTGCTGCTGCATGTATTATTGTGTGTGTGGCCATTGTGCCATAGGACCACGTGGTTGTGGCTTGGGCTATCATGGGAGGTTCCAACAAGATTCATGGGATGAAGGACACTTGGCTCATGTGTGGCTAAGAGACGTGTGCACATATGGCTATGTTGGCATCACAGATGTTGGCATGGAAGACTGTGTGGACTGGGCCAAGATGATGAATGGAAAGATGGTAAATGGTCCCACACCTTGTTGTACTTGTAGTACTTTGTGGCTTGTCACCACAAGCATGGACCTGGGAGGCAAGAGTAATGTTGATGCCTCAAAGAAGGTAGATGACTAAGACTGGTTCAGGATGAAACTAGAAATAGGTTTTTGGATAGAGGTGTAAAAAGTGTTCTCACTCTTTCAACAAGCCTCAAATTCATCTTGCCCATCCTACAAGGGCTCATCATAGTCTGTTTTTGTGTCATGCTCATTAGGCCCACTCATTCTAAAGAGTTGGTCTAGTAACCACCAAAATTTATTAGTAAGTAGAATGAAAGTATCATGTGTAGGGAGGAATTCCTTCCCATTTCCATTTGTAATCTCAAAGATTCACTCAGCATCTAGTTCTTGGTAGTCAAGGGATAGACCCACCTAAAGTTTTGCATATAGAAAGTTATATTTTTCATCATCAAGCACCATTGTGCCAATACAAGACTAGGTGGGGGATCAATCTCTACTACTTGCTAGATAGGGCAGGTAACCTCTATGCTAGGAGAAGAGGTTGAAGGTTGTGTAGGATTCATGCTACTATGCTATGTAAAAATTCAAGAAATGATAGTGCTAAATGGAAAATGGCCAAGTGCNCCCCAAAGACCATGACTACACTACTATGCTACCACTATGCTTGCTTGTACACTACATACCACTTTCACATCTTTTCATGCAATTTCTACGCTCCCCCTATTTGGGGCATTGCACTTTCATTCTCAAGTTCTATTGCATTTTCAAGCACTTTTTCTTTGGAATTTTGCATAGCACTCATGTTTTCTTATTATTTCATATGCATTTACATGTTTACATCACTATTCTTGGGTTGGGACACCTTGCTACACTCTAGGTTAGCTAACCTTGGTGCCCATTGGTAACACTATATAAACCCCTTTTGCACATGTTCTTTGTAACACCTTGTAAGTTCCTATTCGATTAACAAGACCATTTAGGGCACCCTAGATTTTTTTCCAACATGGGCCTCACATGGACTTAGGGTTAGGCTATACACTTGCTAGCCTCTTAGTGTTCCAACCACAACGTTTTTGGTCATCATAGTTTTTGGAGCTAGAAGGAGAGCACCATTCCTGNGAACTTGAGAATGAAAGTGCAATGCCCCAAACAGGGGGAGCGTAGAAATTGCATGAAAAGATGTGAAAGTGGTATGTAGTGTACAAGCAAGCATAGTGGTAGCATAGTAGTGTAGTCATGATCTTTGGGGCATCTAAGCTATGGAACTGATGGCTTCCATGGGGACTAAACCTACTGGGTTGGTGACTATGGTGTTCCATGGGCAAAGCGGTGAACTACGCAGTGGATAGCATGCACCAATGGTTTGACAAGGTCATGGAGTGCACCAAAGTGCTAAGTGTGCTCAGGTGTAAAAGTGCCAAAGGATGTTGAAAATGCCAAAATACCTGATGCCCTTTAGGTTTGGTGCAAAAGAGATAAAAATTGCTAATCTTTCTTGTCAAGGAAATTTTGGAGTTGAGATGAAGGCTGATGCTGAGCCCTAAAGGCTTTTGGAGGTTGTCGAATGCTTTTCTGCAGTGCTATGCTAGCTACACTCTAGAGCATAGCACAACACTTAGTTAAATTTTTCAAAATTAGATGTCCAAAACTAGTTATGCTAGCTACGCTCTAGAGCATAGCAGGAATACTTAGAAAAATTTGACAAAATCTATAATTTTCCTTCATGCTACGCTGGCTACGCTCTAGGACATAGTTGGAAGGGTAGCCTCAGAAATTAGAAAATCTGTCAAACTATTCATCCATTCTAAGCTATCTTGATAGCTACTGAATTAACACTTAGGTAAACTAGCCACTGAAATGTGTGCTACACTGGCTATGCTCTAGAGCATAGCAAAGCATAGAAACCCCAGGAGTTAGAAAATTTGCAGAACTATTTCTTCCATTCCAATCCATCCTAACAATTTCTAGCTTGGCACTTGAGCAAACTAGCAATAGAAATGTGTGCTATGATGGCTATGCTCTAGAGCATAGCAAAAAAAGTGAGAGCATACCATAATACTTAGAAAACATTTTCATGAAACTACTATTGACACTTAGAAAATCTTACCAAAATAGGCCCTATGATGCATGCTACGCTGGCTACACTGGGGAACATAGCACTAACACTTAGAAGAATTTTCTAGGTTAAAGTGCTAAATCCCAAAACTGGTGGTGTTTTGTACGGCTTTCATGATCAGTGTGAAAAATTTGGGGAAAAGCTATTTTGATCATTTTTAATGATTTGGCTATGCATAAGTGCTCACAAGGTTGCTGCCATTGGCCATTAGTGCTTAAGGTCAATATTTGGTTATTTTCGGGGCTATGATGGGGTTTTCAGGCTTCTCCCTTTTTTTCCTTGTAGAGGGTGAAAAGCTTAATACATAAGGTTCCACTTAGTAGAAAAATTTAGATCTAGGCCAAATTAATAGTCGATCGACCATGCATGTCAACCTCCTAGGTTGTTGGTGTCGACAATCAATGTTGGGTGTCAAGATTTGATAATTTGGAGGCTTCTAAGCACCTCATGCAATTTTTCCCATTTCTTCATACTGGAAATGGTGGCCTCAGTGTGAATGAGATGGAGATGATAGATTTGTACCATTTTAAATCCATTTTAGGACTTCTAGAAGCTCCAAAGGGTTTTGGTAGGGTCTAAGGATCACCAAGCATCAAGAAATGGTCATTAGTTCATCACTTTATTTCATTTTTGGCTTCCCCCTATCTATCCATGTTACTAGTGAAAGGCTAAACATATAATAAGCCTCCACTAGTGTGAAACACATCAAATCCTACAATTTTAACTAGTTTTGACTAGGTTTAGTGAGGTTCTAAGGCTACTGAAGATGCTTGGAGGGGTTCTAGGTCATGTGGGGTCCACTTTCAGGTTAAAATTATGCTAAATGAGTGTTGGGAGGCAAGAGTGAGTGTTACCCCCTTCTTCTATGTTGGGCATTATTGCCCCATCATGGAAATCCATAATTCTTAGCCTTGCTCATGTTTTACTAAATTTTGGAAACCCAAGGTTGAAAAACGTAATCCTAGGTTACTAAAAATAGAAAGATATTGTAATGGTAATGAATTTGTGGAAGAATGGGCATGTTTCCATGTTAGGCATGGCATTCCTAGCATGGATGTATGAAATCAAGGTTGCCATAATGTTTGAAGTGTCAATATTAGCAAAAAATCTTAATGTTGATGCAAATTTTAGCCAAAAGTGAAGGTGCAAGGTGGGAACCACAATGCAAAAATTACAATTTTCAAAAGTGAAGTTGTTTCCCACCTAAAACCCAATGTGAACTAGACTTTCCCCCCTTTTTCATAAGTGCGCTTGTAGTTATGGTGCACTGAATTAGCAACTAGGGTTTCGTTTAGGTTTTAGAAGGGTTTTATATGTTAGATTTTGCAATATTTGATCATAATTATCATTCTACAAAAATAGTGCATTTAAGGAGAGCTTTGGCAGAGATTCTCTTTGACATCCATAATCAATCTTCAATGTGGAAGCCTCTCATCTCCCCTGTAGCTAGTGTAGAACTCTTATTTTTTCCTAATTTTCATCTTCCTCAACTTTGAGCCTACCATGGCACCCAAACGTAGAGGAGGGAAGAGCAAAACTCCCACAATTCAAAGGATGGATGAGTGTTTAAGGGATTTGTAAGAGGTTCCCAAGACTATCTCTATCCAAGCCCCATCTATCACTACTCCAAGGTAGGCAATTCTACTTATTTCTACCTTTTTTTTCTGTGATTTTTCTAGTTTTTTGCTTTCTAGGTGTTGAGGCCATTTTTAAAGATCTACTCTAGTAGAGGGATTAAAATGAAATTTTTATGAAATCCCAGCTCCTATTTTGGTCTCTTCCATTCAAATCTATAGTTTTTTTATCACTTTAGCTTTTGCAAATTTGATTTTGAAAATAGCACATGCTATTTTGTGTTTTTTTGTCAAAATCTTAGGGTATGGACGTTTTTTCAAATATAAGCCTTAGAATTTGTTAAAATTAAATTTTAAAAAAATCATACCCCATTATTTTTATGTAAATTTAAATGATTTTTAATGGTTTTGGCTCTTTAGACCATTTTAATGGCTATGTCAAATTTAAGCTTTAAGATTTTTGAAGTTTTGCTATGAAAAGGCAAGCAATGTAGTGTATATTTTCTTAGTAAAATGGCTAAAAATTTGTAAAATTAAATATTATGTGTTTGTATCCCTTTTTTTAAGCTTTTTTATGGTTGTTGTCTTGTTTAATTTTTCTTTGAAACGAGAAAGTTATGGATGTTTTCCTAATGTTGCGTCATTAGGTTGTTTGTGCCACTTTTGTAATTACATGTAGCTTTGTGAAATTTTCATAAGAAAAAAACAAAGGTTTTTTCTATTTCCTAGTCATGGGTGCATAGGCTTTGGCTTCAACCTTCAAACAAAGGTGGAATCAATCCAATTGGATTTAAAATGAATTTTTTATGAGTTTTTTTCTAGGGTTGTGTGAATCAAGATACATTACTCAAAATAGAAGTGGCTCATGTGCTTAATTTTTATTTTTTAAAAAGAGTAAAACCTTTTTCTATCTTAAATAAGTTTTTACTATGGCTTCATGACTTTTTCTAAGTTTATCATTCTTTTTCGAAATTTGTGCATAGTTTAGATGTTTTTTTCCAAATTTATACATGCTTTGCATAATTTAGATGTTTTTTAAAAATAACTTATGCTTACTTTTTTTCCAAATTTATGGATAATTTAGATTCTGTTTTCTAAATTTATGCATACTTTAGACTAATATATAGTTTTGGCTATAATTTTTTGACTATAAAGGCTATAAAATATGGTAATGATGCTTTTATGGAATTTCTCAAGCTAATTTAGATAAACATCTAAGAGCTTTTTACAAAAGCTAATTTCATAGCTAGTTTAGGAAGTTTTCTCTAAATTTCTAAAGAAATTCCAATTTTTGATGATGCAAGGATATGCATGGTTTTAATAATGTTTTCTTGTGAAATTACTTAGACTAATTTAGAAAAACACCTTAGAGATTTTATAAAGGCTAATTTCACCTCCGAATAAATGTTTTGTTTAAATATGCTAAGTAACTCTAATAGGTTGTATTGTTTTTGCTTTGACATGTTGAAATAATGCTTTTTGTGGAATTCCTTAAGCCAATTTAAATAAACACCTTAGAGCTTTTTACATATGCTAATTTTACCTCTAACTAGATGTTTTGTCTAAATTGTTGAGAATTTCTAATTGGTCACAATGTTTTTGTTTTGTTTCATGCAACGTCTTCTTAAGGCCTATTCTCATCATAGTGAGACTTGTTGGCATTTTTTGCTACATTGGTCATCCCAAGACCAATATTCCATCACATGACATGCCTCTTGGGAAGCTTTCATTGTGGTTTCAGCATAGGGCAAGGGATTTCCTTACCTACCTCCTTAGGAACTTTAGTGTGATGCTATGGTCACAGTTGTCCACAGATGCAGGTGAGGTTGTTGTGGAGACCCTATTGCCTCATGCATTAGGACTAATTACCAAGTATATTACTAAGCCACTACCTAAGACTGCAAGGGGACCAGCAAAGGCCATAATTCCATGCTACCTTACGGAGATTTGGTCAATGCCATAGTATAGGCAATATAATACTGACAATACTCTGATGGTGGTACCTATAGCCTACATATTATTCCAAACCCCACCTACCACCATGTATCATCTATAGGGATATACATAGTTATTATAACATTTTGATGGTTTTGGCTTGATTACCTTACCTAACTTCATTAATTTAACTTCTTGCAAGTACAAGGTTAATGATTAGGGCTTGATCATTTATGATCAAATCCTAGCAGTGCTCAAACCACTATAGAAAAATTCAACAAGAGTTCAAAAATTAGAGCTATTTTATATCAATAGTTAAGAGAAAAATTTAATGAATATGCCAGCAGGTTTAACCTTGTATACACAAATTCTAAGGATGATAGGATGATGATGCATAGCTAGTGGGTAACTACCGATAACATGGATTAGACTCATGTAGCTAGAACCTTCGCATCACAGAAGAAAAGTAAAGGTGAATGTATAGCTTCTAGTGTTTTATGGCTTTAACTATTTTATTACTTTTCTTGGTTGTTGAAATTTCTCATATTACTCCTAACCTTTGGTTATTGCTTTGCAAGACCTTCCACCTCAACTGATGTCACTATACCACTTTCACATTAACATCATGAGGATACCCTCATCCTGAAGTTTGGTGATGTGACATTAGCAAAGGAGTGGTTAAATGGATAGGTTCCTAGATACATTAAAGCAAACATCCAATGTGCAGGTTTGCTTAATGTATTTATGGCACATATTCCTTTCATTCTTGCTATAGACATGTTGCATGTTATCACCTCCTTTGATGAGGAGGTTGGTCACTTTAGCATCATCCTTAGAGGTGTTAAGGTGAACATAGATGTAGGTGCTAGCCTCTTTCATGACTTGTTTGGTGTCCCTACTGATGGGACCAAGGTTCCCACCAAGACAATGAGGGAAACAAGCCATCACAAGAAAGTTAGAGAGTGGCTTAGTGCTAGCATGGTCCACTGGAATTTTGATGAATAGCTTTATGAACCCTGATGTAAAGGAATCATATCCTTTTTTAAGGTATTGTGTGTTCCCCAAACTACTATCACAAAAGAAGGTAATTAGCCTAGCATAAGGGTGAACCTTTAAGAAGATCTTGATGGAGGGTATCAAATTTGATTGGGCTACTACTTTGACTACTAGGTTTCAAGAGGAGATCCTTAGACTCCATGTTGACACCTCTACAATAATCCATATGAATTTTGCATTTTTTGTAGGTTATCTAAAGAGGTTTGTGGAGTTTCTAGTGGTGTATGGGAATGGGTGATAACTTTCTAAGCCTTGGATAAAACACATTTATCCAACAATGTAGGCCCAAAACCCACCAGAGGGGATGGATGAAACATTATCCATCATCACTAAGAATTTTGATGTTAGGCAACATGAGTCTCCTGACAAAACTGATGATGATAAGCCCCTTTCATTTCTTGGTAGTGTTCAAGATGTCAAACGATGATGCATGAAGGCCAAAGGGACAACTAGAGAGAAACTCAAGAGGTCTATAGAGGAGGCACCCCTAGCATCAGATCAACCTACCCCAAAGAAGCTTAAGTCTTAGCTTAAGCAATCATAGCAGGAAGTTGCAGGTATGCTTTATTTAACTTTGGCTATTTCATATTTTAAAATTTTGTGGCTACTTAATGGTCTTATGTGTTGACTAGTTTTCTATGTGCTATGCTTATAGATAAGTGTCAAGTTATAGTAGCCCAAGCTACTGCATAGGTAGAACAAAAGCATGCAAAAGAGGCACTCCTAAAGAAACCTATTATTGAAGGAATTTCCAATGTTGGTGTAGATGATCTAGATGCCTTATTTAGTGAGGTAGTACTAGGTACCTCTCCCATCATCATCCTAGAGGAAGAGGATGAGGATCCAAGTATGCCTATTCCTTAGCATTTTAGCTACATTTCATTGGTTATCTTTGGCTATCATCCTAACCTTTCGATGCTTGCTATACTTATAGTAGTTCTTGAGTGACCAATGCAAGCTCCCATCCCTAAGTTTCATGCAAAACCATGGGTAGAGACTCTAGACAAAGTGGAGTTCCTGCATGGGATGGCTAAGGACATCATCAATAGATTATATCAAGTTGCACTTGAGATAGGTAAGGGTTTTATTTTATGTGCTTCAGTCGTAGGTAGTGTTTCCATTATCTCTATCATAGGTTTTGTCTTACGATTGTATTTTGTGCTTTGTGAAGTACCATCTATGGAGTGGGATCCTAGTAGAGACATAGGGTTAGACTCCTTGCCTAGACTTCCCTCTAGTTTTTCTAGGATACCCATGAAATTGTACGACACTGCCATTGATTTAGCAATGTTGTGTGCAAAAGCTTCATGGGAGCTACAGAGGTCCAAAAAATCTCTATGGGAAAAAGTTATGGCCTTAAGGGAAAAGACTCAAAGGCAGAAGGATATGATTAGAGATCTCCAAGACCATAAAGCCTTTGTGGAAGCCCAAGTGAATAACTTGGGGGAGTTACAAACTAAGGAGATCACATGGGCCTGCTACTGGCATGTCATCCAAGATAAAGTAATGATCCTATAGGAGATGGCAAAGCAAGATATGCAGATGGATGTCATCTCCCAAAAGGTTGAGGACTGGAAGAATCACTACACTTGGGTCCCAGAGTGGAGTAAGACATAAAAGGACCACAAGCATCAGTATAAAGTCAATCATGGGGCCTACCTAAAGTGGCTTAGGGAAGAGTCGATTGAACAGCACAAGAGACAGTTGTTCATTCAAGGGATCTAGACATAGAGTGCTTATTGAATTTTTTAAATTACTATCAAGGTAGAGCAATGCCCTCCTCTTCATATCACCATGGTTGCAAGTGAAACCTCTACAACTCCTATAGATAGATCTAACATTCATTTTGTAGTTGACCTTGTAGATTTTGTCTAGGTCAACATGATGAAGGACTAGATCCTCCATCATTTGGAGGAAGGCCTTCCCCATCTACCCCCAAAAGTAATGAAGCCAAAATTTCTATAGGTTTGATATATTTTATGTTTTATTTTTTTGTTTTAAGTTATGATTTTGTCTATTGGTTACTAAATAGCTATATGTTCTTGCATTTCAAGCCTCAAGAGACATTGGTATCCCTAGTGATGAGGGTGGGAACAACCCACCACTTCCTCCTCTAGATGCCACTCAGCAACCTCCTTCAGCTTAGCTTGTCAGCTATTTGTTCTTTTATCTTTATGTTGATGGCTACAATTAGCCAAAACTATGTTATGAATGGTTATTCTTTGTCATCATTGCTACCCATTGTGGTTATGGCTACATGTTATGGATATTTTAATTTTAAACTTGAATATTGGTTTTATTTTGGCTATATGCATTTATAGTAGTAAAAGTTATAAATGTTGAAAATTACTATGTTGACATTTTTGGTTATAAAATCAAATGGCTAATCGATGGGATAATAGGTAAAGCAATGAGAGATATGGTAATAAAAGGAATTTTTGCTAGTTTTAGGCCATCGAAGGCATAGGTTATATTATGCAATTGTGGCTACATTGCCAGTTTAACATCTTAGTATATGATAATGCCATTTTAAAGTCATAGTGGACCATACTGCTAGTTTTAGGCCTTAGCAAGCCATAGTGTTAGTTTTAGGACTTAGCAAGCCACATCTGAAAGAGACACTTTTTTAATGTTTAAGACATAAGTAAAAATAAAGAAAGGTTTTCGAAAATAAGTAAGAATGAAAATAAATTTAGGCTACATGTATAGGCTATGTTCATAAAATAACAAATATATAATAAATTGCAAGAGAAAGAAAAGAATAAGACTATTTGGATATCTTTGCATCCTATCATATAGGCATGAAAAGGTTAAGGTAAACTTCACTTATGCAAACTCTTTCTAATCATTGCAAGATTGAGTGAGCAAGGCCTCCTCTACAAAAGCTTGTAATTTCCATCCCCTTCACTTATAATGTTAAAAGGGATTTCATCCCATAATGTATCCCATTTCCTATCGTTGTCATCATTGGTTATCTTGGGTTTTAGATCTTCATGGGTAGGAGCTTCTTCTTGAAGCTCCACTTTGGATCCCTATTCTAAGCCTATGTTGTTGACAACTAGTGGAGCCACATTGTTATCATGAGTAATGATTTTACCTCCTTCATAAGGAAGGTACATTTCTTGATGGATGGGTGAGGAGACCATTCGTAATTAAGCCAACCAAGGTCTCCCCATGATCAGGTTGAATCTGGATATTTCTTTCAACACCAAGAAGTTTGAGATTGTAGGGAATTGTTCTCTAACTACCAAATTCAAGGAGATATATCCCTTGATAGCAACTCTTGATCCATTAAAGGACTTAAGGGCTACAATGGTCATAGGTTGTACATGCTTAGTTAATCCCAAGCATTCAATGATGGTGCATGGGATGACATTGGTTGTAGCTCCATCATTAACATGCACTCAATGTATTTTAAATTATCCTATGTGTATCATTATGAATAAATGGGTTGTTGTCACCTTGTCATTCTATGGATTAACCTTAATTTCACTATCGCAAAATGTTAATGGTGTTAACTTTCCCTTCCTTAGTGAGGGTGGAATCATTACTATGTGGATGGTTTTCTCATTAGCAAGAATATCCTCAGTAACGAGTATGGAGGGAAACATTTTGACTAGTACTTCACAATGTGTGGTAGAAGTCATGATCAGGTCATATAGGCTTAAGGCTATATTTTTCTACTTGAGTGATTGCTTGACTTGGTCAATTGCATTGAGGAAGTTTTTGTCATTGGCCATGGACTTGTCACCCCAGTTGTGCTTTACTTTCTCCATGACTTCTAAAATGTGAACTTTAACTTTAGGTTGTGGCTATTGTGGATCTTCCTTATTGCCTTGGTTGTGGGCTTTGGTGTCCTCTTATGACTTGTTGGTTGAAGGAAATGGAGAAAAGGAGGTCATAGTTATGGCCGAAATGGGAGTAGGCTTTAGTGGACCCACCTCCTTCCATGCCTCCATCTACTTATCTCCCTTGTTATTGAGCTTTTTCTTATGCTTCTTCCTATAATTGCTTGAAATTTTTTGGTTTTCAGCCATTGGCTATAAGGAAGAAGCAATAGCATTGGCTATCGTAGGGTGTCATTGTGTAGTTGTTCGGGCTATAGTTGTTTGGATTGTATTAGGTTGAGAGACCTTGATGACAAAAGGTTCCTTTGGAGACATTCGTGATGGTACTCTCACAAAAAAGGGAGATCTTGAGCTATGGGAAGCCAAATAAGCTCTTTCATTGTAGAGGGGTACTTAGATCATGAACGGTTCTCTTATAGGTATCCTATTATCATTGATTTTGAATGGAAAAATAACATAAGGGTTATCATTAGCATTGAATGGGTCTTTATAGACTTGCATTGATGGGTTTTGTGACTAAACTAGGTTAGAAGCATTTGAGACCAATTTCCCCCTATCTATCATCCTTTGCAAGTCATCCTTTAGTGCAAGGTAGAATTCTATATCATGATCAGATAGTTAATGATCATGGTAGACGTAGTCTAGCTTAAAGTATTTAGGCAACAAAGGATCATCTTTCATTACCCAAGTGGGGTCTTTTCCATATTTCACATAGTTGCTCATCTTTCTTTCAAGTGGCTTTGGTCATTTATTTATGTTGCATGCATTCACTTCTTAATAGTTGGTCTTTCAACTTGGATGGTCTTAATGGAAATGTAGTATATTTAGACCTATCCTTCCTTTCGATGTTAGGTCTACTTGTTGTTGATGCAGTAGTCCCAGAAGTTGATGGTTGGTTACTACAATCATTGGTGAGGGCCTTGGGCTAGTTGACTTTTGGCCCTTGGCTCGTGGTCTTAGATTCTTTAGTTATAGTTGCTACAATAGTTTTGTTTTGTTTACTCTTTTCCTTGTCTCTTCAACCGTGTTGGTTTTTATATGATATATAGGTTGGATCATGGTTGGCCTTCACAGCATCCTTTGTATTTTTAGTTTACAAGAATGTTTGGCTAAGAGACTGTGGATCAAGGTAGTAGAGTTTAAATTTGATGAAGTCATTAACTACTCCTTTGAATATGGCTACCAAGTGGGCTTAGCTATGGGCTCTAGTATTTCATTTAGTAGTTCATTCCATTAATAAATGAATTTTTTGTATAGGTTCTAAGGGTGCTTGCTTAACCTTCATTAGTTGGTCAAGCGTTGTGTCAGGCTTCAAGTTATACTTGAAGCGATTGAAAAACTGGGCTACTAAGTCTTCCAAAGAGGATATGGATCCTCTAGGTAATGCATGAAACAAATTCAGTGTTTTTCCTATCAAAGACATAGGGGAAAATCCTCATGATGGTATGAGGCCATGGCTGCAAGAGTAAACATTTTGATCAAAAGGTAATAAGGTGACCATTACAGTCACCTTCTCCATTATATTTGCTAAATTGTGAAATGGTAACACCAAGATGGAATAATAAAGGTGGGCCTATAGGATTTATGGGATCATCCTAGTAGAATTCCATAATCTTAATAATTTTTGTGGTAGAGGCTTTAAGCCTCTTCAACTCCTTCATTAGGTCTTGGATCATTTTAAAGGCTTGATCCATGCCTTGCGATGGCCCCCTAGTTTGCAAGGATTGTACATAAGGTTGGGGCATTTTTTGTAAGGCTTGTGGTCTCATTATGGGTTGCATGACAGAAGGAAAGGCTTGTGCTATGGTTGTGTCTTGTTGAAAAAATAAAGAAAAAGATGTTTGTGCTAATACTTGAGGCACAAATGGGACAAATGTGGTGTGTGACTCTTGTGTTACTGGGGGTCTCATGGTGGATCCCATGTGAGTAGTTAAGGGATTTTTGGTGGTAAAATCCACCATAGATGATGTTGTATATCGAGACTATGTTTCAAATGGCATTGATGTATTATATTTTGTTTTTTGTGACATTGCCTGAGTATGATGTGTAGGTACAACTAGCATAGGATCTGTCGTACTAGGGCATGAAGGAGTAGAAGACGGTGACATCATGCCCATGGAAAAAATAAAGGCATTAGGGGATGATTCTATGACATTGCGGGTGTTTGTTGGAACAGTCCTCCAAGGATGTTTTCAAGCTTAGATTCTACCCTAAATTCATCCTCCTCTTTGCGTTGTTCTCTAAAGGTAGGCTAGTCATCTTCCTCTTATGTGACAATCAATTAGGCTAGGACACTACAATAGACATTGTTAAGGAAAATTTCTTATTACAAGGAATGAATGTACTCTTTCCCATCCCTATGTATGAGCTCAAACTTCCTTTTGGCCTTGGCTTTAATTTGCAGAATTAACATGCCTACCTGTCTTTTGGCATAAATGAAGTTATAGTGATCTTCATTAATGGCTACAAAATTAGGACTCTCCCCTTTAACTCTTAAAGATCACCTACACTCAATCACTATAGGGTCTGTGTGATCATACACCCTCATGACTTGTTGGTTATGATCTTCATTAGTGAAGATGAAGGACAATTTGGTGGATTTTTAAAAAGGCATGGTTACAATGCTAAGAATTATCTAAGACTAGGCCATAAATGTTAAGATAGAAGTAAATTCCACTGAATCAAATTCAAAAGCTCTTGGAGAAAATAAAAATGGAAAAAATGATATACTTACTATAATTAGTAAGTGGAGGATAAGGGGGTTTACCCCTTTACCAGAAATAGAATATTGGCAACGTTGGCTCAAACCTCACCCAAGTTGGCCTCCCAAGTGTCTCTATGCTAGGTATGGCAAGGGGAAAAAAAGGGGAGATGAGATAATGGAAGTCTCACACCCTCTTATTCCAACTTTGGAGAGGGGGGGAGTTTGAAGACCAAAATGGAAACTTGGCAATTTCCAAAGATTGTTTTGGGAAGCTGTAGATTGTTACCAAAAAGAAAGAAAAAGTAGGCTTGGTTGGTATGGAAACCAACATTAGTTTAGTGGCAAAGATAATGGCAATAAAAATTAAATGTTTATTAAGTCTTTCAAGCTAGCTTTATTCTAGGAATTTACAACAGATGTTGTGAAATTCCAAAATCCAACCACCTACAACTTCCAAACTAAAGATTTGGTCACAGGGGAGGGAAAGACCAATGTTGATTCATCAAAGGTTTTGGCTACAAAAAATCAAGGAAAAGCTTACAAATGAAAATGAAAATAATAGATCTAGCTATAGAATTTAGGAGAGGTCCCTCCTTCTAGTGCTAGGAAAAACTGTTGTGAGTAAAAACCTCGATTGCTATAATGAAAACCAAGGATCCTCAGTGCAAGCAGTTCCCCAACCTCGAATCCCTAGGGTTTCCATGATAAAAATGGAATTCAAGGCACCCTAGCCGGTCCAGCAGATCAACCAAGGACTTATGACATGTAAAACATGGAAATATGAATAGGTATGAATAATACACAAATAATAAATTTATTCTTGAACACAAAACTCAAAACTTAAAACTTTATTAAAAAGAAGAATAAAGAATAAGTTAGAGAAATGTGTACAAATAGTACTTGGATGATCAAAAAGGGGGTTCACTTGTGCAAGAGTTCAAAGCTCATTAAAGCTGAGGTGATTTACTCCATGGTCTAGGTTCTAAGCCACTTTTGATGTTATCAAACCTTACTCTTCACCTGCAACCTTGGATTTGCCAATTGGGTTGCTACTGGGGGTAGTGAGAAAGGTGGAATATTTGGATGCCAAGTTGCTCCACTCTGGGTTTGGAATTCTAGAAGTGTAGTGTTAACATAAAAAATCTACCAAATCTCAAGGCCTTATGGCTTTCACACTAGGGTTCAAGAGAATGCAAGTACGGGAACTTGATAGATCTCTTAAGTGCCTAAAAATGCCTGAAGTGTGGAATTTTGTGTATGAAAATTGCTTGAACAAAAAATGCTTAACTTGCTAGAAACTTCCCAGAACCTTGTAAGTGTTGAATCTTGTCAAAAATGCTAAACCATGAGAAAAATTACTATAACCTCTCAATGGTGTTTTAGGTTGGCTTTTATAGGATCTTTGGGCCTTAAATGGGACTGAAAATTAAAATGGCTACAAAATGGCTACAAATTTGTTGCAAATTTAGGTGAGATGGGTGCCCAAATTTGGGGGGTTACTATACATAGTAAGTGCTTTTCCCCATGGCCATTTCATTTACCATAAATAGTAATCAGGGCATACCTTCCAAACTAGAGATGAACCTTCCATGCTAAGCTCTCCACCATGCTTGTTGAAGTGGTTGGTCAACACTGAAGTGCATGATTTGATGAATTTTTCTCCTTGTGGCTTTCATGCTAGGGGATTGAATTTTTCACACTATGGAATAAACTTTGCAAGCTAGGGGAAAATTTTCCAAGCTAGGGGAAAAATTTCCAAGCTATGGAGAAAGTTTCTAGTTTGGGAAAAGAACTTTTACATTGGGGGAAAACTTTCCAAATTGAAGGGGAAAAGTTTCCAAGTTATGCATTTGGTCTCCACATTGAAGGGGGGAAAGTTTTCAAACCCCCAACCATTCCATGTTGGGGGTAGGTAAGATCTTCCCCCTACAAGTGTTTCCAACATAGACAAATGCATACCCCCATAAAACCCATCCAATTTCCCTTTTTG
>MNCI01000532.1:39392-77274 GCA_015680685.1 Gnetum montanum | reverse complement strand
TATGAGTACGACTTGATTACGAGCATCTAGTGTGACTACTTGGTAATCTAGTGGCGTATCCAAGATCTACGCTTGGTAATCCCAGTGGTAGTCATACACCCCAATGTATACAATTAGTCAAGGAATCGGCTGCTCATCGCACTTAGGCTAGATAGATTCTTTCAACCCTTTCCCCCTAGTTAAGTGCCTCAGTACGACCACTTCGAGCACATGCATTACACATGGTGATCCCAGTGATGATTAGTGTTTGGTAGCCATGATCGCATCAATTCAGGGTGTGTACAGTAAGTGGGAACGGATGCTGACGCTAGGTAATTTAGACTTAGTTATTAGTTAGAGTTAGTTAGTTTCTCAACCCTTCACCTCAATAGCATAGGAGAAAAACATAAAAGACTATAAAAATCATATACCTTGGACTTACTTAACCATACACCATGACAATTACAAGTAAGTCTGGGAAGACAACGAATGGTTAACCTTAAGTGTTCCATGAGGCATGTAGGCATTTAGTCTATGGAGTTCAACTAGATTATGTGTGCTACGCTTGTTTCGAATAGTTGAGTGTAGGGGTACCTCACCACTCATCATTGGTGCTGTTGTCGGGGACTAAGTGTTTGTGCACTAAATAGAACATAGGATATTACTCACATCGTTGGGAGCTTTAATGAACCTTAGGGTTAATCAAAAGAAAAATTATATAATGGTAATTAGCACACCTATAAGACATCATGTCTTCTTCTTCTTCTTCTCACAAGAGAAACTCACCACCTAAGAACCATACAAAGAATAGTTGGCAATCAAAAACACATAGCTGAAATTAGCCAAGTCCTAAACAATACTAAATAGTCTATACTCATCCCAATGAATATATTCTAAACTTTAACTTTATCTGCCATCAAGACAAGCAGATGCGCTGGAGAGATTTACATGGTAGCATAGTGTTACCGCCAGATCGTGCAATCTCGAACATGATTCTCCGTGCCTTGGCATAGATTGGCATGATAGAATTATACGCCGAATACATTACGGAAGACTTTGACATGAGGGATTATCATCCCATAGAAGCACAACGTATGAGGGATGCAAGGTAGGAGGGCCAACATATGCTATTGAAGGGTAGAGGCCTGCACGTCCTTAGGGAAATAGGAGATGACGGACCCATTACAATGAGTTCTCTAACAAATGATGTTCCTCCTCCTAAAAATGGTGAGGAGGTTGGGTATTAGAACTTATGCTCAACAATACATAACACTAGTTCTAATGCCCGTGAACACTAGTTGTTCATAGAGGGAACAACAACAAAAGATAAGGATGAGCACTTAGATCGTCACCACGATCGGAGCTGAAGCAGCTGAAGAGAAGGTAGGAAACATCGCCACGACGATGGTTCTCCTTCTTCTTCTCCTTCATCTCATCATTCACCCTCTCCTTCCACATCAAGGCACAATCATGAAGGGTATAACAGAGAGGATAAAAGTAAGAAAAATGAAAGACCTTGATGAGAGAGTTGAGAGAGAGTACAAGGGCATGAACGAAGGGAAAGTAGGGAACAATGAAGACATCATAGGCATCATGAACAAGATGATCATGATGAGCTCCTACTTGCAACCCAAAGTATGCTTGACATAACAGAGGTAGTTAGGATTCCCACAAGGCATTTAAAAGATATTCGGATCAAGCATTTAGACATGAACAACATCCCATGCTTTGAGAGGATAAAACGCAGATCCAAAACACCATTTAAAGGCATTCCATGATGTCTGTGCCTTGAAAAATATAGAGAATGAGTGGCAGAAACTTAAGTTATTTCTCAGGACACTCACCAAGGAAGCAGAGAGCTGGTACCGATCCTTAGAACTAGAAACCATTAGGAGGTGGAGTACAATGCTCGAACTCTTCAATGATAAGTATCAAACGTACTCCAGAGTGTCCAATTTGAGTAAGGAGATCCAAGGATGGAAGCAGGGTATTCATGAACCCTTGGATGCTACCATGGCCCACTACTACACATTGTCACATCGTTGCCCGGGCCATGGATATGCACAACGGGACCAACTTCGCCACAAGAATCCTTGGGACTTATGCCCAAGGGAGACTATCACAACTTAGAGCCCATCAAGTTCATCACTTGTTAGAGCAAGTAGCAAATGAAGAAGGTGAGCTACGAAAAAGGGAAAGTGTGGAAGAGTACAACCGTGATCCCTCTCTTCAAAAGAAGGGAGTGAAATTTTTCAATGAAGAGGATCAGTCACCAATCAAAGAGTTGGTAAACAGGAAAACCTTGCCAATTCAAAAGTTAACAACAAAATTAGTAGCTAAGGTAGATGACGTATGGAGTTCCTTGGACTCTAAACTTGAAACTATCTTGAAAATCGAAGAAGAGTCTAAGGTAGAACAAGGTAGTGACAAAGGTAAGAAAAAGTGGAATGATTTAGGCCCTGCACATAACAAGGGTAAGTGGAACATCACTAACTCCGATGTGGTTATGGATTCAGATTCAGATGATGAAGGTGGATGTGAGATCTACCACTATGACCATCCTAAGGGATGTTGTCCAATCATCTCACATCTACAAAAGTCTAGGATGTATGCACTTAATCCAAGACTCAATTAACGGCAAACACCCCGAAGGTTACCTTATCCCCAAGGTAACCCAAGGCAGTTCCACCAACCCTTGACGTATTATCCAAGTGGAACTCCACCACAACCCATCGGATAGCATCAGTAGTGGCAATACCCATAATCATGGGGGATGCCACTGCCAACACAAAAGTACCCTTACCGGCAGCCTGATCCTTATGGTTATTATGTGTAGCAGTCGATTTCTCCGAGTGACTCTATGGGTCACACAATGCCCCACCATCACTACCAAGTTCGGGAGTACTTTAGAAGGACTCCTTCTCCTCTGGGAGACACTCCATACCCACACCATCCTCCTAATCCATCTGCACCTCTTCCACTAGTAGTAGTTCCCATAACATCCCCTGCTCCAACAATGCAAGGGGAACTTCCTCCTCAATCTCAGCAACGTCACGCTGCGAGAGCTATAAATATTCAACCCACTGCTAGTTCTGACAACTGTAAAAAGAGAAGATCCTTCTTCAGAACCAAAAGCCCAGACAAACTCTCGCAACAACAAGTGGTTAAGCCCATGTACACTCCTCCACCATCTAACACTTTGGAGTACCCTTTAGTTCAACAACAAAGCTTAACGCAGATGGTTATGTTAACGCATACCGTAATCGATTGGATCAAGGTAGGCCACCTTCCAAGGAAACTAACTAACCCTGGGAGTCCCTTAATCTACCTTTGAGTCACCAAAAATGAACCATATCGGGCTCTTCTTGACTCAGGTTCTGGAGTCAACTTAATTTCATGAGAGATGTATCACACCTAGAACCTGCCACAACTTAAGAAGAGCAACATCCAACTAGAGTTGGCAGACCAGTCCATCACCATTCCCTTGGGATTTGTGGAGGACATCATTACCACTGTGTGTGGTTGGTCTTACCCAGCTAATTTCCTGGTGATTGAAGTGAACAACAATGAAGGGGACTTCCCAATTATAATGGGAAGGGCATGGCTGAGTACAGTAGACACATGCCTTAGGATCTATGATCTTTCCTTGGAAATCTCTAAGATAAATATTTATACAAATATTGAGAAGAGGAAGGTTCCATGCATCACATACAGTGATTCATCAGGTAATGACATGGAGGAAATGCCTCCATGCAACAGGTGTGCCCTTGAAACTTTGAAACAAAGATGCCTATATGTAGCAACCACACAACCAGTAGTAGATACCCCATGGTTGACAGCTACTCGAAAGAGCAACCAAATATGCATGGAATGAATTGAGGAAACCCAAGACAACAAAAAAGGCATAGACACATTGGAATATGAGCGTCGCCAACTTCCACCCCTTAACTTAAGAACATCAATCGGGAGAAGTTGGCCACTGTTACAAAATTCAAATAGGCGCTCATTATTTCGAATCTCTCCCTTTCCACTCAATCATGGGGGAGATGGCCACCTATGATAATCATATGGGGCCCTTAGTTCTTTTTCAATTTTTGTTTTACACATTTTTGTTTTACACGTTTTTGTTTTACACATTTTTTTTACAAGTTTTTTTTTTACACATTTTTTTTACATGTTTTTGTCTTACACATTTTTTTTTACAAATTTCTTTAACTTTTTTTTTTCAACATCGTTATACTTTTCCATTTTGTGTGCGTGTGTGTGCATGTGTTCCACCATGTAAGTTTGTCACCCAATAAGTATTCAGAATGATGGTATGAACTATTTTCATGTTGATTGCTAATGTTTTGTTTTTACCTTTAAGTCACAATGTTGATACTAAGGTATGTTTCTTTTGGTATGACAGGTAATGAGTTCACTTCATCCATCCATCCACCAATTTCTATGGTCTCTCTCAACTTGGAAATGTATAGTCCCCTTCTAATAAGAACTTTAACGAATCGGTGGTTGGGCATTTCTCATACTAAGGGAGGACTCAAGGATTGAAAAGGGTGTGACTACAAGGGAACTTGATGCATTTGTGTTGGTCGTTCTCTTGGGTGTTTGGATGTTTTCTCCTTATGTTTTCTTACTGTTCTAATGTTACCTAATTATTGGAAGTTGAGACAATAAAAATAATCAAGTCTTTGCATGGTGTGGTTCTCACGCATTAAAACACAAAACACAAAAAGGAACAAGAAAAAGGAAAAAAATCAAGAGAAAAGAAAAAGAAAAGAAAACAAAGAAAGTGAGAATTCAAAGCACACCCCTTAGATGAAATAAACTTGGGCTACAAGCACTAGTTATGGAACCAAAAGTGTTCCCTCTAAATAAGGCCCTTCTTGCTTCTGATTCTCTCCTTTGTTTCATCGGAATGTTGGTGGCTCTTGGAGGAGGCATTCTTGTTACTTCAAGGGGATGGTTCTACCAAATGTATTGATGCGAAGTCACTAGATGTGGTTGGTTTGAGGCCAAAGTTGGAATGAGATTCTCCAAGTCACATTAATCATACCATCCACAAGGGGCTGTACACCACATTATCCTTGGGATTCCATTCCATTCTCTTCTCTCCATCCTTCTCTCCATTGTTCACCTCATTGCTGATTGTATCATTAGTATATATATTTTGGTTGACACATTGTTTTGTTTCTAGTAAATTATTGTGGTTAAGACTTTAACTCTTGTTCCAATTGACATTCTCAGAGCCTACGGACTCTTTGAATGTGGGTTTGTTAGGGCATTAAGGGCATGAGCCTGCTTTGGGGAGGACCCACTAACATTCCTCTTTAGGGTACTAGTTAAATTCTTTCCCTTAAAAATTTTTGCAATTAATTTCACTTTGTTCATTTCCATCTTGACATCCACTTCATTGGTGTTATCATTGTCCATTTTTATCTATCTTTCTTACTCCTTTCCTTTCTCCATTTTACCGCTACTGGAGGTTCACGATTAGTCATGGGGGTACAGGGCTTGATTTTTTCGATTTTTCTCCTAGCCCCAAATTTTTTTATTTTCTTCCTAACCCCTACACCTTTGGTAGTCATCATTAATATATCTCTAGATCCAAATCAGCCATACCACAACCTAGCCAATGGACTTACACCAAAGCAAGGTATCAATTACATTGAAATTCATTTAACCTTTCTAATATTAGACTATGTTTTTTGTGCAGATGAAGATCATGCAACAATGGACTAGATTTAGAGGGAACACATGGAATGAAGTGGTGCTAGAAGCAGCTATGTAAGGAGCAAGAACAATGGCGCACTTACTGATGGACAACGGAAGGTGCAATCTTGGCATTGGCAGTAGCAACACTTCTTTTTCTCTCTCTCTTTCTCAACTACCAACTAAGGCTTGATGTCAATGTAATAAGGTGTTCACCCTTGTTGTCATGAACACTAGTTTTGTCAAGTCTTGTAATGATGATCTGTTCACATGTCATCCCATTAGTTCCATTCCCCTCAATACTCCCATACCTTCCCAATATTTTGTAATGAACTCGAGGATGAGTTTTCATTCAGTCATGGGGGTATGATAAGACGTGATTTACATGAGCCGTGATATTGCATCCCATGCAATATTGCATACGCGATATCACATCGTCCCCTGCAATATCGTGTGCACGATATCGCGATCCGCTGCCATATCTATAAATAAGAGGTGGCACTCCTCTTATTCCCCATCCTGGTCAAGAAGTAGGGAAACTCTGGCAGTTTGATCACTCCAGAGATAGAATATTTTCCATGTGCCTACAGTAGGAGTCCTAAAGTGAACGGATCTTTATTCGAGCAACATTGTACCTAAACACAAGTTGTGTACAGTAATAAAGACGAACTTCTTGGATAAACCTTGCAGTTCATGGAATAGGATTTTATTTTATTTTTTCTCTCTCACCCTTAAACTCCTAGAATGCAGTATGAGTACGACTTGATTACGAGCATCTAAGGATGTCTACAGTTAGTTAAGGAATCAGCTGCTCATCGCACGTGATATGAGTACGACTTGATTATGAGCATCTAATGTGACTACTTGGTAACCCAGTGGCGTATCCAGGATCTACGCTTGGTAATCCTAGTGGTAGTCATACACCCCGATGTGTACGGTTAGTGAAGGAATCAACTGCTCATCGCACTTAGGCTAGATAGATTCTCTCAATCCTTTCCTCCTAGTTAAGTGCCTCAGTACGACCACTTCGAGGACATGCATTACACATGGTGATCCCAGTGACGATTAGCATTTGGTAGCCATGATTGCATCGGTTCAGGGTGTGTACGATAAGTGGGAACGGATGCTGACGCTAGGTAATTTAGACTTAGTTATTAGTTAGAGTTAGTTAGTTTCTCAACCCTTCACCTCAATAGAAGAGGAGAAAAACATAAAAGACTATAAAAATCATATACCTTGGACTTACTTAACCATACACCATGACAACTACAAGTAAGTCTAGGAAGACAACGAATGGTTAACCTTAAGTGTTCCATGAGGCGTGTAGGCATTTAGTCTGCGAAGTTCAATCGGATCGCGCGTGCTACGCTCATTTCGTATGGTTGAGTGTAGGGTTACCTCACCACTCATCAAAGGTTTAACAAGAAACTCTAGTTTTACAGGTATGATGGAAGGATAGAAACAACTAAAATGGATTTATAGCCAAGAATCTAGATGGAGGCCCTCCTTCTAGCACCAAAAAACTATCAAAGCTAGAAACTTTAGTTGCTAAAATGGAAAAACTGAAATATATAAGTGCCTAAATAGTTTTAATCTTGAATCCAAAGGGCCTCTATAAAATGAGACTCAAGGTACGCTGGATGGTATTGCTGATCACCCAGGGACTTACATAATATAAATGGAAATGGCTATGAAAACGTAAACATAATCTTAGATGAAATTGTAAGTGAAAACAAAAAAAATGTAATCTTAGATGGAACTAGTCAAATGAAAACATAAATGACCTTAGGAACAAAATGTAAATAGCATTTCAGTTGCAAATTTGAAATGAAACAAGTGCAGAAATGAAAACATAAACTAAAACTTGCATAACATGAATAGTAAACTTTATAAAAATAAAGAATAAAGGTTCACAAAGTTTAGATTTCATATCAAAGGTACTAGAAGTTGATGATAGGAGGTTAAAGTTCATTAAAGAAGGTAGGCTGCATCCTACTACAACTCAATGATCTAGTTTCTTCCCAACTCTAGTTTTTGACAACTTTCCATCAACTTTCACTAGGGTCTACAATGTGGTCATGGAAATGGGATTATACTTTTGGTGTAATGGTTGCTACATCAAAGTCTCTATGCCCAGTGTAGTACCAATTGCTGCTACCAAAAGTATAAGCAAGGTTGTAATGGGATTTGGTGATAGGAAAATGAAAAATGCTATCATTGCCAAGAGGTTGCATAATGCCAAAAATGCTAGGAAATGCCAAGTGTTTAGACCCTCAAAATGGTGTTGACATTAGGTTTTTATAGGTTAGGATTGCTACTTTTTGGATCTAACATGATTTTTGACAAATTAGATCAATTTGTAGGTGACAATGATCATCTTCTCCAAGCGTAGTTACTATTTATGGTAAGTTTAGAATGGACTATAGCCACAAAACCCATTCTTTAACTATAGATAGTAAACATACTTTTGTGACTACACTGGTACCATTATTACTACACTGTTGTTGGTCAATAGTTATCTACTTTCAACGTAGTTGCCATTTAGAGTATGTCTAGAATAGGCTATAGCCATAAAACCCATCTACTTACTATAAATAGTAAATAGACTTTTGTAACTATACTAACACCATTCCTACTATGCTGGAATTAGTGGACTATGGTGAGGTTGATGAAAAATGGAAAAAGTGGTGGAAAATATGCAAAAAGCTAGAATCTATGGAAATGGTGGAATCCATTAGAAAGTGTCATGCCTACTAAAGAATGTTGTCTACACTAGCCATTGTTGACTTGGGATGACGACACTAGCTATTGTTTGAAAAATGGAAATTTCAACAATCCCAAAGTTGCACTTATGCTAGGTATTGGTGGTGACTCTGTTGGCTACTATAAATATTGTAGCTACTGTATCTATTGAAAATGGGTCCAACGTATTTGGGGCTATACCCCTACAAAAACCCATGAAAATGTCAATTTTAGCCATTCCAAAGGTATTCTCAATCTTCCCAAGTCAAAATATGAACATAGGGCACCTATTTCTAGCTAAGAAGTAAGGAATAACAACTTTTGAAGCATTTTTTGGCTTCAAAAAGTTGAAGTATGAAAGATTGTAGCTCATGGACCACATATCTCACATTTACAATCAATTCTTGTTCCAAGTTGGAAAATGAAGGTTGTAACATGAAATTTTGTGGTGTCTCAATGGCCAAAATAAAAACAACTATAATATCATACCAAAAAAGTGACATGTCCAACAATAAATGAGCCTAAGCCATAGGAGGAGGATGAGGATCATCATTAATGTCATCACCAACGTCACCATCATCATTTCATGAAGCCTATGAACAAATAAAACATACAAATGATTAG
Source organism: Gnetum montanum (assembly GCA_015680685.1). Classification (NCBI taxonomy): domain Eukaryota; kingdom Viridiplantae; phylum Streptophyta; class Gnetopsida; order Gnetales; family Gnetaceae; genus Gnetum; species Gnetum montanum. The sequence goes on along the minus strand of MNCI01000532.1, from coordinate 68,220 downwards.
TAACCATAATGATCAAGTAATATAATCATAAAACAACAAAAATAACCATGAGAAGTATAACATAAAAATAAAAACATATTTTTTAACAACCTCAAGGGATTCAAAAGTGATGTCTTTAGGAGCAAAATTTTGTAGGACAATCTCTAACCTATGAATAATTTTCTCTTTACTCATATTAGCCAAGTTAATTTCTCCTAGATTCACTTCTATCAAGATCTTTCTTCTTTCTATACCCATCCACTTAGGTGGAGCACAAGAAAGATCAATTGTGATAGTTTCCTTAGATGCAATAGTGATCTAAGGAGTGGGAGAATCAATGACCACCAATGACTCTACAAACATACTAAAGATTTCCTCTAGTTCTATCCCCTACATAAATATCTCATGTTTCTATTGTTCCATGGCCTCCTCATCCCATAACTTTATGTAACTCTCCTTTTCTACCTTGTATTTTCACTTGTGTTTCTTTTGTTTCTTTTTCCATTCCAATATCTAAGCACAATAATCTCTCCACTCCTTGGACTTAAAAAGCTAGCAACTCCATCTACATGTCTTTCAAAAGGTTTCTCCTACCTAGAGTAATCTTACTTTGGATTGCACTCCAATAACATGACCACTTAATTTCCTTAGTACGAAAAGAGTCTCTATTGGCCACACAAGCCTCTATAAACTCTTTACAATCTCTAAGGATTCTAATATTAGCTTCCTAATTCTTGTTCTCCTTTTCCAATGCCACAACCCTCTCCCATAGAAACTCATTAGAGTGTTGGGACTCCCAAGTTTTCTTAGCACATGATACATCACACTTGGTAGCCTATTCGTATAACCTTTGTGGAATATTTTCTACTTAAGGTGGCATCTCAGGGAGATCATCAAATTTTATGTTACATGTAGAATCCCATCTAACTTTGGACAATGTCATGACCAAAAATACAACACAAAAACAATAATAAATAAATAAAATATAAATATAACAAAACATCTAAAACAATTTAAAAACTTCTTAAACCATGTAGCCTTAAAATCTAAAAATACATAAAAATTAAAAATTAAAATAATGTAAAGTAAAAACATTAAACTTATCAACATCATGAGCTATCTATTGCAATCTATTAATCATGTCATCTACTATTCCCTACATGAGCTCTATCTTGTCTGGGGTCTCCACCCAAGACATGGAATGGAATGTAGATGCAAATGCTTTGAGAGGAGGCTCATGCACTTCAATGACCACAACTATCAACTACACTTCACAACAAAAGTGTGAAAAACTTAAAATAAAAGCATAAAAAACATTGAAGTTTACCAAGAAAATCATAAGGTACATCCATCAAAAGATTACCTTTTAGAGGCAAATCATCAAAGATTGAATCCATAACATCTAGAGCTTTCATCAATGTTCTTTGCTCTACTTCCTTGCATCATTGCTCATCCTCTATGCTTGTTTTGGTAACTAGTTCTTGGTTCTTTCCTATAACAAAAAAAAAAATCCAACAAAGATGAAACAAATTAGTAAACATGTTTTGATAACAAAAATATATATATATGACAAGAAAACAAAACTAGAAACTAAAAATGTGAAAATGTAAAAATATACATACCTTCAAAAAATTCATTAACTTGGTTAAGTTTGATGGCAAACTTCTTACGTGCCATTTGATTAATAATAGGAGTGCTTTCTTGAACTCGTGGCCTTTTCAACATTTCACTAACAATGCCACCTACTTCTCCATGTATCCTTTTTGCTTCATTTACATTACCATGCATAGCTTGAGGCTCCATCCTCATGTTGTTAGGGGAATAATCATGCATATCACTAAAATTCTTAGTGATAATAGAAAATGATTTACTAACATCCTCTATGAGTGGATCTTCAAAACACATCACCTTTATGATGTGTTTTTCTTAAGGCTTGGAAAGTTAGAAATCATCCCTTAACATCCTCTTTCCATTCTTTCTAATAACCAAGAGCTCCATGAATCTTCTATGGTATGCATAGAAAAACATGAAATGCACATGATATATGGATTCAAGGTTATTACAAAGTTTTCAAACTTCATCCCATAACCCAATGATCAAAAGGGTAGCCTAGTCAAACCTTGTACCATCAATCAACACCTTTTTCATTGTCCAAGCCTATTGAACCCCTATGGCTTTCTTCTGTGATAAGAACATGGAAAAGTCTTGAGAACAAAAAAGTGGATAAGTCTCATTAGCTTCTTCAACTTTAAACCTATTAAAAGATAATGTAGAATCATAAGGAAAGCTAAGACAAGCCTCTATTTTCTCTCTGTGACATGTTTCCTTCCCTACTCTAACGGCTACCTTGACACCACTAGAATGTATGCCAAAGAGATCTTTGAACATGGACTCGTTCACACTCAAAACCATAGGAATAACATCAGTGTGAGTAATAAATTTAGTTTCTCATTAAAGATTCAATCATGTTTAACCATCTTTGTAGGTAACATCAATGAACTAGGAAACATGAATAGATCAAACAAACCTGCATCGGTAAGCCTCTGTTGGATATCCTCAAGAGCTCTTTCTTCTAGTCATTATTGTAATAAGTTCATGTCATTATATTTAAGTTGAATTTTCTCCTCAGCATGGTCTAAAATGATCATGATTACTAAAGACTCATGCACAAACTCTATGGCACAACATAATTTGATCAATTAACCATATAAAATCATTAAAAAACTAAAACTAAAACTGAAAAAAACATTGACCACACTATAACAACCTTTACAAACTAGGCTTAGGAAAAGCTAGGGCCTTAGGATAAACTAGCATAGATGCTCCTAGATCTTGGCAAGTCTACCATACATGTGCACAACTGGTAGCTACACACATCTAGTATATGTGAGAGTACTACATGAGGTATCTCCCAAACTCATCACCAAGCTAGTTCAACACTTGAACTCTAAGGACATCACCTTGTCTAAACTCTTTCAAATCTTTGTAGGACACTAGTAAAGTTTGATTATTCCATACCAATCCTCCCTAATTTACCCTATTCCTATAAGATATGAAGCCTAGAAACAACAATCAAAAACAACACTAAAGCAAAAGAAACAAACAAAGATGTCAACTTAAGATAGGACTTACAATTCTAAGAAATAGAAAGTCCCTAGAGGATTTTGGAATAGACTATTTATCCTATGGCCTATCATCTAGGTATTGTTAATATTGTATTGCAAGTACTCTCGCATCTCCCAAATTTGTGATACCCTTCAAACCCCCACCAATTATGAACTATTATTCCACTCTATCTCCCTTTGGATGTCAAGATCATTAGCCATGAACTTTAAAACATAGTTACAAGATCCTACGAAGTGAGTCTCCATGATTACAACTACAACATCTACATCCAAATGTGACCATATGATCACACTATAATTGTGGAGCAAGTACATCAAGAATTCTTTGGCACCATCTCTAAACCATATTGGAGTATAGTTGTTAAGGTTCATATCAAGCTGCAAGCTGTTATCTGTAACCATTCTCATGCAACATAAAATTTCCACCAACTTAATGACAATCAAGATAGGTTTTAAAAAGGCCCTGTACATATCCAGAAAACACAACTATTAGATCATAAAAAATCATAGAAACACTAAAACAAAAATTAACAAAAAAAAAACCAAAGTTGACATCTTGATAATTATTTAACTTAGTAAAAAATTAGTTAGAAATTTTAACAAATAGTTGACATTCAAAATTCTAAATCAAGCATTACCACAAATACTTGACATGAAACCAATTTCTTGACCAAACTAGAACTAAAAATTGATAGGGCTGGAATTTAATGAATGGAATTTTGCAAAATATGGTAATTAACAAGCTACAACAAGCTTAAATGTTGGGGATGTGGACAAAGTGGAAATGAAAAAAATGAGTGTCCTTGGCTCTTAGAGCCTACACACTTCTAAAAATCCCCACAAAAAGCCCCAGAACCTTGCACGCATTATGGTACCAAACATAAATGGCGCCACACACTACCCATAAATCCATGGAAAATCCAAAATCACCAAAAATCACACACAAGTACCCAACATTGCCAACACTAGTCCAAACACCAAAATTCAACACTAAACTAGTACAAAGCAAAGAGCTAAGAAAAAACTCTTAAAAATTTCAAAAGTTATTCTTGGATACTAGTGTAAGGAATAGAAGATAAAAAATTCAAATTTAACATCAACACTGCATGAAAAAATGTAGAAAAACTCAAAATTGCATGAAATTTTTGACCAAAAAAATCCCATTTTGCTTTAAATCAACTATAGTAAAAACCCTAGAAAAATTCATAAAAATTTTAAATATTTACAAACTTCATCTAGAACCCCTCTACACTAAATCTGTGATACCCTGACATCATAAAGGCTAACTACAAGACCACAAAAAATCCCAAACACTACCAGTTTTCCATGGGAAAACTATAAAATTTTGGGAAAACAAACCAAAACATTGAAATGTGGGTTCGGAAAAAACCCATAAAAATTCTAAAAGATTCAAAATATATGATTCCACATTTATTATATCTTAAAAACCTAGAATAATACATCTACATGATCAAAACTACAAAATTTTAGCATGTGGTCTAGTAAAAATGTCAAAGTTGTAAAAAAAATTAACAAAACTAGGGCAAAAATGCTACACATAGGTTTGGAAAAAAATCAAAATCTTCCTTAATCCATTACCAAAAATCCAAATTCTAATTTAGTTATAATCAAAAAGTCTTAATATTTCATTTGGCACAAACAAATTGAAAAATTTCAACCTAGGTAAGCCTAGAGGTGGAAAAATATTTTCACAAAACTATGAAAAATTGGAAAAAATGGTGAGGATTTGGTACTTGTTGGCCCTAGAAGAAGATCCTTCACCTGTAGAAGGATCTAGAAGCCTTGATACAATACATACTATCTCCTATGCCTCTTCCAAAACTACATTTGAACTTCTTGATCCCATTTTCTTCACCATTGTGCCCAAGGTCTATGAAATTTGCCATCATAGCTATAAGAAAAAGCTTGAAATTCTTGGATTTTCTACTACAAAACTGTTCACAAGGATGGGTAGAGGTCAAGAATGCTGGGAACTTGTGTGAATTTAGTTTTTCAACCAACACTCTAGTCCTTTTGTTTTGCTCTCCAAAAATTATGATAAAAAGAGCCTCCAACACTAAAGTTCAACTATAAAATCCTTATAAAATGCCTTCTTTGTTGGCAATAAAAAAATTTTGGAAACTAAGAAGACCTAATCTAGTTATATCTCAAGAACCCATCCATATAGGATAATAAGATATGCCCAGTCATAGTATCGATAAGTTGATCAATACTAGGCAAAGGGAAATTGTCTATGATAGTTGCCTTGTTTAGATCTCAGAAATCGATGCAAATGTGTATGCTCCCATTTTTCTTAAAAACTACCATTATGTAAGCCACCCATTTTTCATAATCAATAGCTCTAATGAACCCAAATTTGTATAGTTTTGTGATTTCTTCACAAACTACCAAGGCTAAATCAAGTCTAGTCTTACAAACTTTTTGCTTAACTAGTTTAGTGCTAGAATTGAGTATCATGTTATGTTGCACTAGGCATGGGTCCAGATCTAGCATATCCTCTTATGATTAGGCAAAGGCCTTAATACTATCTTTTATGATCTTGGTAATGTCTTGAGCCTATTGGAATTCCAGCGAGAAACTTAGTTTCAAGACTTTCTCCTCACCACTATGTGTCATGATAGGAACCTCAACTAGAGAGTCTTCAATAATGTCACCAGCTTCAAGGTCAAGGGTTTTGAGTAGGTTTTTAGGCCATTATTTAGTTTTCTCTATAGAAGCTATGTAGTCTATGAAAATCTCATGCTCAAGATCTAGGTAATTAGGATCAATACACCATTCAACATCACCATGGGGCCCACTCAGGCTCAAAGGTAAACTGATCTATTCCCAAGTATCCATATTCCAATTCTACATGTCAACAAAAAAACATTAAGTGGCATATAAGTAACAAAATGATAAAAAAATAATAAATTAATGTAAAATGATCTAATAATAGTGCATAAATGGAACAAACATCTTGAAACAAGCGCTACACGAGGCCTAAATGAGGGTAACAAATGCTATAATATGTGAGTTAGAAGTAATACAAGGTCAAACATGGACAAATAGGATTATACTTCACCAATTTTATGCCTTAGCAGGCCATGGTAAGGGGCTACAACACTAACAAATGAGTTTGGACACTTGTGGAGGATTTTTTGAGGTTATTTTAGGTTTAAAAGAGGTTTTTTTGGGCACCCATGCTAGAGCCATGCTAGCCAGTGTGGATGAGGTGACTCCTAACATGGGTAGGATGAACATGTTATTTCCTAGGTTAATTTTGGTCAGTTTTGGACTCCCAATGGACTACATGATCATTGCAGTGTGTTGGGGAAGAAAATTTATCATTTTAGATATCAATTTGACTTTATGGAAGTCATGTATGAAGCCTATAACTGCCATCCATGCTGGAGCAACAGTAGCCAATGTGGCCCTAGCATGGGTGTGTGAAAAAAATTTAATTTATGGCATCCAAAAGACCAAAATTAATGCTCTATGGGCTTCTTAGGGTAGTGTAGGATTACGATGATCAAAATTAGTCATTTTTTATGTCAAAATTTGCAATGAAAGTGGGTTTTGAGGTCCTACCCCCTAGAGCCATATTAGCCAAAGTGGATGTAGGGGTTTTAGCATGGATTTCCCATCCTTGATGATTGTAGGATCAAAACATGATTGAATTACATCCAAATCCATGGTTTTGTAGTTGTATGCTTTCATAGTCAACTTTTAAGATCATTTGATGAATGTTATGTGGGTAGAACCTTGTTAGTCACCTTAACCATGCTAGGGCCATGCTATCTAGTGTGGCTCTAGTGCTCCCCAACATGGATATACTTGATTTTTAGTTTCTAGTGGGTGTCAAATGCAATGCAATGCAATTAAGTTTTCAACTCTCTAGGATTGCTAGTACTCATGTTATAGTTTTAGGGTTACAACCACCCATTTTCAATGGTTGTTTGAGCTTCAACATGGTTATACTTCTGCCCCACCCTTGACCATGCTAGGCAACATTGCCCTAGCATGGGTGAGGGGTTATGATGAGCCTTTACAGTTGAAATAAGGCTATATTATAGTTGGTTTAAGGTCTTAAGGCCCTAAGCTCTATTGGGCTAAGTTTTAGGCATTTTGGTGTGTCGATGTACTATCAAAATTGGTAAAAAAAAAAAAAACAAACCCCTTACCCATGCTAGAGCCGCACTAGCTAGCATGGCTCTAGCCTTTTCCAATATGGCTAGGATTTTTGATGTTGATAGCTAGGATTTGGCCTTAAAATCAATAAGTTTGAAGGCCTTTCGATAGTTTTTGTAATCATCGCCCTCTAGGCTACACTAGCCAACGTAGCCCTAGCATGGGTGGAGGGGGAATGATAACTTTTTGCCACTTTTGGCTAATTTTCTAAGACTTGATGACCTTCAAAGGCTTCAGCTAGGTTCTAAGGTCAAAGTAGTGAAACTTGGATTTAATTTAGTGTGCTTATGAGCTTTCCTTGAGCTCTCTTCATGGTACCCACACTGGAACCATGCTGGCCAACATAGGTGGAGCCTACCTTAGCAAGGATAAGTAGTCTTTGGTCAAGTTCAACTGGTTTTTACTTGATTTGTAGTCACCTAACACTCTAGGAAGGTATTGGGATCATAGGGGTAAGTTTTTAGGTCATTTTGGTGCATTAATGAATTTTTATAGGCCATTCCTAGGCTACCCACGCTAAACCCATGATCGTCAGAATGGGTGAGGGATTCCTCAGCATGGTCAAGATGTATGACATGACATTTAACTTATATTTAATCAATTTCTAGCTACTGAGGATTCTAGGGAGGCGTTAAGATTATGATATGTCAATTTGGAGGTTGCTTTGGGTATTTATTTATTTATTTGGTCACATCACATTCAAGCCCTCTAGAGCAATGTTGGCTAGCATTGATGAGATGCCCCTAGCATGGCTCCACTAAATTTCAATGTTTTGACACTTTTTGTTACATTTGAAAATGTTTTAGAGATACCAAAGGCTTCTACTTTGGTTTTACGATTTGTGAGTTCATTTTGGAATTGAATTTTGGCTTGGTTGGTGCTTACAAATACCATCCTCCCTAGAGCAACATTGGCCAATGTGGATGGGCTTTGGTTTAGCATTGTTGCTTAAAATGGAAGGTGTTATGATTGGTTCTAGCCTCTCTTGGGGCTTGGTGTTTGTTGGTGTCAACATCTAGTTGCTAAATTTGGCATGGGATCCTTGGGTTTTCTTGTGTTACGCATGGGATGCTTGGACCCATGCTAGATCCACCCTAACCAATGTGGGTGAGGGGGATTTCAAGTTATAAAGTGTTTCTTAAAGTTTCAAGGGGGTTAAACCCCAATGTAGATGGATTTTTAGGCCTTGAAACCCCATTTCCTAGGAGGAACCTAGTGGAGCCCACCAAAATTCAAATTATTTTTCTTGATTTTGAAACCTCCACCATCCTAGCATTACCAAAAACTTTCCTTCTTTTGAATTATCAATGCACCATGATTTTAGTGCATGAATTAGGCAAGGGGGATTTAGAATGGGATGCCTAGGTATAGAATTGATTTTTACTTGTTGATTTTACAAACATCACTTGCATAACCCATCTCATCACTAGAAGTGCATTTCTTCAAAGTTTTGGTATCAATTTTGGCTTGGACTCCATCAATCTTTAGTGTTGCTGGATAAGGATCTAACCAAGGGCAATGTTATTGCCAAGATTTTGAAGATTTCTTAAAGGTTTTCTATGCTATTGATAATCATGTCAAAGAGGAAGGCTACTATAAGCAAGAATCCTACCCTGAAAGACATTGATGCTATAGCCAAAGGGATCTCACACATACCATGGCCTTTTCTTGGACAAGGATCTACCATCATGATGCCTAGGTACACCTTTCTTGGTTGTTTGTCTATGTATTTTTGTAGTTTTCTTATTTTGAACCTAGGAATTTTCTCATATCTAGGTTGATGTGTTTATTAAAATCAAATCTCAAAAAATTCCTACTTTGTGCTTACATCGTTTTTATGGTTTTTTTGGTGTTTCTTTGGTTTTAATATTGATTTGTGCACATGTACAAATTGTTTTAGCCAATTTTATGGATTTTTCATGTTCTCCTACCAAAAAGCAACACGACTTCTATATTTTTTCTTGGGAAAGTGGCTATAAATTTTAAGTTTTTGATGCTATAGGATCATAATACATTGTTAAAAGGTTGAAATGGTGTTTAAACCACTAGATGCTAACTTATAGTTAATTGCCTATGAATTTTTTTGTAAGCCAATTTATAGTGGCTTTTTGGTTTTCTATCATTTTTTCATGGTAATTTTAAAATTTTTCATCTAAAAATGGCTAAAAAGTTTTGGTCTACAAGGTCATGTATTTTTATTTTATGGTTTAAGGTTTCAAATGGCTATGGAATCATAGAATTTGAGTTTGTGGTTAATTCTAGGCAAAATTTTTTGTTAGCCAATGTAGGTGTGATTCCATGCCACTTTTCTATTTTTAATGTCATTTCAAAACTTTTTCCTACAATAACTTCTAGGTATTTCATGTTTTTAAGTTTTTTTTTTGTTTAAGTTTTCAAAAGGCCCTAGAATCACTAAATTTTAATTTGTAATTAATTTTTTATGATTTTTCTGGTAAGCTTGTGCAAAATAAGGTTTGTTTTTTTTTTTGGCTTTTACGGTTTTACCCCTATGAAGATGGGCATCATTAGCACATTGGATTATTTTTCCTACTACAACATGTTAGGTCCCTAGGGATCGTTGGGGATGTTATGAATGATCTAGAATTGGTTCTATTGGTTGTCAAAATTTTTTGGTATTTTTAACCAATGATCTCCAATGGTCATTTTCTTCAATTTTGTGTTCTTGTGTGAATTTTAGTTAAATTTTGTTAAGCTTTTGTATGGTACTTTGAGTTTTTCCAAGCTTAGGATTATAGCGTATGTGTTTATATACTTTACTTATCATGTTCAAGGTTTTCTTAGGCTATTTGCATGTTGATTTTGCTTTGTTTTTCATCCTTAACTAGGATTGTTTAGCAAAATTCTTGTAAAATTCAAATTGGTGCATGTTTGTTATTGTAGGTATAGGCTAGTCTCCATAGTTTAAAAATTTTGTCATTTTTATGCATGTCTTCCATGAAGTTTCTTAGTAGGCTACTTGGGTGTATTCGGTTCTTTGTTATGGTTGTTCCTAGTTTTATTTTTTTGTTTTAAGTGTTATGAATCATAGATGAAAATATTGATAGTGGATTTAATATTGTGTTGTTATTTTCTCCATGCAAGGCCTTCCTTATGCCCATCTTGGTGGTTGTCAAGTTGGTGGGAATACTCTGTTGTATCCACCTACCAAAGCCCAACAACCCACCTACGAATATGATCTTGGAGTGTGGCTCCTTGTGGTTTCAGCCAAGTGCAAGAGAATTCTTGGCCTATTTGTTGCAAAATTTTAGTGTGATGATGTGGTCACACTTATCATCTTATACAACCAATGCCATTGTGGAGACTTTACTACCTCAGTCTTCTAACTTAATCATCAAGTTTATAGTTGATGATTCTAAAACCGACACGAAAGAAGAAGTGCTTGATAGTAAAGCTACTAGGGGTACCCACAAAATATCTTAGATTTGGGACATGCGAGAGTCCTCCTAGTACAATATTAATAACACCCTGATGATGGCTCATTAGGTCCACATGCTATTCCAAAATCCTCTCAGCATAATATACCATTTGGAAGGGTAAGTGTATTTATAAACAATTTTCATATTTTTGTTCATTTGATTTACCTATTCTTCCTTAGCTCATTGGTTTCAATCATTTCAAATCCTAAATATCTTACAAGTATATGGTTAGTAACCAAGGTTTGATTAAGAATGATCAAACCTTAGCATTGGCTCAAACTAAAATTGGGGTATTCAACAAAAGCCCAATAGTCATTGTTGCAATGGTTGAGAAACTAAAGGATGATTTTGATAAGTAAACCACCATCTATGCTCAACCATTCTAGAGGTTCCTAGCCAATGAAACAGCTCATGGTTGGTAGGTGACCCCTGAACACATTGTGGAAGAAGGCACCACTACTAGGCCCTCCACACAACCCTCAGCAAGAAAGAATAAGAACAATAATAAAGGTAGGAATTTTGTTACTTGTTTGTTTCATTATCTTATACCAATGTTTTCATGGCTACCTAATTCTAGGATATTTTAGTTTTAAGGGTTTTCATGGCTTTATCAGTATGGTTTTAGTTTCTTGTTCTTGTCATATTTTGGTTTTACGCAATGTGCCTATGCCTAAGCTAATTGGTCATGTTCATTGCCTTGTAGGGGCTACCACCTCCTCCAACGTCACTTTGGTTGTTTTAGGATGTTCTGAGGAGACCTTCATCCTAAAATATGATGAAGTTGAATTGATAGAACATTGGTTGGCTAAAAAGGCACCTAGAAACGTTTAACCAAACATCACTCATGCAAGTTTACTTGATTTTTTTGTGGCTCCTAGCCCAACCATCCATGCTCCTAAGATGGTGAACATCATTAACTCCTTTGACCAAGTGAAGAAGTTCATCACCCAAGTTCATGAGATGTTGATCACCTTGGCCATCAATGAGGCTACCTTCTATGACCTCTTTAATGTCCCTGCTGAAGAAATAAGAGTTTCCACCAAACCAACAAAGGAGGTGGGCCACTGAGAAAAGGTGAAATCATTAGTTGAATGCTCATTATGGCCATTTTTGGTTGGCCCTAGAGGGTTTCTAGGTACCAAAAGTAAGGGAATCATATCCCTTATTCAAATCCCATACCTTTCCAAAGCTACTATAAAAAAAATGATTATCAACATTGCCTAGACATGGACCATGATGACGGTCCTTACTAAATATGCCTAATTTAATTGGGCTGCTCACTTGGCGTCAAGGCTATGGAAGGAAACCCTCAAACTCCTAGAGGATCTCACCATAATATGTCACATGCATTATGCATTCTTTGTGACATATTTGAGAAGATTCATAGAGTTTTTGGTGGTGAGTAGTGATGGGTAATGGATGATTCAAGACCCATCCCAACTCTCTAATCCTTGGATAAAGCATATTTATCCAGCTATGCAATCCTATAACCCACTAGAGAATGTTAGGGAATTTTTGTTTATAACCACTAAATGTTTCAGTGGTATACATTGTGCTTCCCCTAATGACATAGTGATGGAGCCCCAAGACAAGTGGGAAAATGTTGAGAGGACAAAGGAATTACATGTTGAGGGTGATGAGCTAGCTAGAGAAAACTTAAAATGGCCCATGGTTGAGGAAGCAACACTAGCCACCAAGCAACCTTCCAAGAGGAGGTTCATAGTTAGACCTTGTCGAACACATTGGATGATTAAAAGTATATTTTTAATCTTATTTTATGCTTAGTTTATTTCATGTTTATGTTTTAAGGTCATGCTATTATTTTATCTCATGTGAAATGCACTAAGCTATTTTATGTTTTATGTTTATTGTTCTTATAGACAAGTGACAAAAACTGGTAGCCCAAGCTGCTGCAGCGATGGAGGAGTAGAAGTGCTTAAAGGAGGCATTCCTACAACCTCACAAGGATGAGGGGTTAGCCAACATTTCACTAGATGACCTAGACACCCTATATGGGGAACCATTACCAAGGAAGCCTCCAACCATCATCCCAAATGAGGTTCCAGGTATGACTAAACTATCGCGTCATGTGTTATATTTTATTATTTTAAGTTTAAGTCTCATTCTAACCATTAGCCAATTTTTATACCTGTTGTAGCTACTGAGCCCCAAACAAATGCCTCTACTTCTACATTTTGCATAAAACCATGGGTAGAGGTTCCTAATAATATGGAGTTCATGTGTGGGGTGCCCAAGGACATAATTAATTGGTTGTAATAGGTTATTACTAAAGTTTGTAAGAACCTCATTTCATTTCACATTTAATTAATTTATATAGGTATTTATAGGTATATTGGTTACATGTTTTTTATAGCCATTCTTATTATATATTATGCTTATGTGTATATTTCATGGTTAAATTTCTTATAGTGTCTAAGGTTGAGTGGGACTCTAGCCATGCCATGAAGATAGACTCCTTGCCTAGTCTTCCACTTGAAGTGGCAAATGTTCCATGAAGATTGTTTGAAAGTACATCTGATATTGCAATTTCATGCACCAAAACTTTGTGGGAATTCCAACAATTAAAAAAAATCCCTATGGGAACAAGTTGTGGCTTTAAAGGAAGAGACTAAGAGGTAGGCTTATGTGATCAATGATCTTTAGGATCACAAGGTTTTTTCAAGTAGCTAATAAAGAGTCTTTGTGAACCAAGAATATTGACCTGCTACTAGAACGTCATCCATGACAAGGTTGCCCTTTCCAAAGAGATGGCAAAGAAATAGTTGCAAATGTACTTGATCATCCACAAGGCTAGAGAGTGGAAAGATTATTATACTTAGGTTCTTAAGTGGGGCTAGGCACAAAAGGACTACAAAAGGAAGTATAAGGCTAAACTTAAGTCTTATCTTAAGTGGTTGAAAGAGGAGTCTACTAAATGATGCAAGTTGGAGTTGTTTATAAAGGGGATCCAAGTTGAAAGTACCTTCAAACTATTTGGAGACACTCTAACTATGGTTGAATATCCTACCCCTCAAATATTTACTGAGGTATCTACTACTACTGTGTCATGGGAACCACCTACATGGATAGAGATTGATGAGAGTAACATCCTAATGGGTGTTAATCTTGGATTGGGCCCACATGATAAAAGACAAAATCTTCCATCGTTTGGAGGTTGGTATCAAAAGTCTTCCCCCAAAGTATATCATACCAAAGTCCTCTCAAGTTTTTATGTTATTTTATCATGTTTTATTTTTTTTTAAGTTATTAGCTTGATTTTAGAGTGTGTTTATTACTAATTAATCTTGTGTTATTATGCTACATGCACCAAGTGACATTGGTGACCCTAGTGGTAAGGGTGGAAGTGATTCTCAACCTCCTCCAAATGTCTCTTAGCACCACTAGTTACCTCATCATCGTTATTTATTTTAGTTATTTTTGTTGATCACATTGTCCTTGATGTTTTTATGGCTAATGTTAGCCACTAATTCAGTTGATGGATGGTTTATTATTTCATGATGTATTGTTTATAATTTTGCCACACCATGTGGCCATGGTTATCATTTTTTAGACATTTTAATTATTATTTTTAAATTTTTTCAATTTGTATTAATCTTTTTAACATTATAGATTTATGCATGTTCTACATTTTCATGTTGTGATTATGATATAAGACTGCATTGGCTAACTTACATGGTTATAATGCAGTGAAGAAGTAAAATTGACTAGGAAATAATGTTGTAAACTAAATAATAAATAAGTTATCACATTATGCCAGTTTTAGACCATGGTAGACCATAATATTTTTCCAATTTTAGGCCATGGCAGGCCATAGGATTTTGCCAATTTTAGGCCAAGGTGGGTCATGCATTGTTTACTAGTTTAAGGCCATAGTCAGTTGTGCATTGCTTGCCAATTTAAGGCAAAAGTGGGCCATGCAATTTACAAAGAAGCACCTTTTTTTATTAATTTTGTGTTTTAAATATTTTTTATGGATTTTTCTAGTTTTAAATTTTTTATGTTATTTTCAAATTTAAAATACTAAATAAGGAGAAGGCCTTAAAATTAAAATGCAAATAAGAGTAAACCTTAGGATACCTACAAATTAAAACTTAACATAAATAAAAAATGATTTGTACAAGTAACATGTAAAGTAGGCTAAACAAGGCTACAAGTAAAAGGTGGCCACATGGTTATAGGTGCATAGGGCAAGTGAATCAAGGGTACACATCATTTATGCAAATGTTTCCTAATCTCTGAGAGATTAGGAAATGCATATGGTCTACTTTGCACAAACTTGTATTTTCCATCTCCTTCACTAACAATGTTGAAGGGGAGCTCTTCTTATAGTGTATTCCTAGGTCCATCATTGTTGGTTTTGGACTCTTTCACTTCAACAAGCTTCTTGATTTTGTGATTAACAATAGGATTTTCTTCCTAAAACTCCACTTTGAACCTTTGTTCTATGTCAATTTTGTTGACTACTAAGGGAGCTATGGTATCACCATGAATGATTATTTCACCTCCATCATAAGGTAGGTGAATTTCTTAGTGGATGATGAGGACATCACTCATAATTGAGATAGCCAAGTCCTTGCCAAGATAAGATTGAATCTTGAAGTTTCTTCCACCACCAAGAAATTGGCTATTGTGGTGAATTGTTCCCATACAACAAAGTCTAAAGAGATAGAGCCTTTGATAGAAACCTATGATCCATCAAAGGATTTAAGAGCTAAAGTTGAAGTGTGTCACATATGTTCTATTAGGTCCAAATGCTCAATGATGATGTAAGGTATTATGTTTGTTGTCACTCTATCATCAACATGTATCCTATGCACTTTATATTATCCTACCCTTATGGTTATAAAAGGAGAAGCCTTGGTTACCTCACCATTTTGGGGGTTGGTCTTGATTTCGCTATCAAGAAAAACTAGTGTTGTTGATTTCATTTCTTCCCATAGTGAAGACAATACAATCATTACATGGATGGATTCTTCAATGGTAGGAATGTCATTTCTAATAGGAATGGAGGTCAACATGTTGACTAGTGCCTTGCAATATGCAACAAAATTCATTACAAGATCATACAGGCTAAGAGTGATACTCTTTTGCTTTAGCAACTATTTGACCTATTCCATCACATTGAGACAATGCTTGTCATTGATTGTGGATTTTTCATTTCCATTATTCTTGACTTTTCCGGTGTGCTGTAAAATGTGGACTTCATGTATTAGTTGTTATGGCTTAGCCTCTTTTCCTTTTTCTTGGGACTTGGAATCCTCCTGTTGTTTACTAGTTGAAGCAACTTGGGTAGTAGAGTTCATGGACAAGGATGAGATGGGAGTGGGCTTTAGTGGGCTCACTTCCTTCCATGCCTTGGCTTGCCTATTTTCTTTATTTTTAGGCTTTTGTATGGGCTTCTTACATTATTTTCTCAAGGACTTCTTGTCATCATTGGTTGTTTGAGAAGAAGAAGCTATTTCATTAGCTACCATGGGAGGACGTTGTTTGGTTGTAAGGCTGGACTCAATGGGCATAAGAAGGGGTACTTTGATTAAGAAAGGCTCTTTGGAGGATGTAAGTGATGGTATCCTTACAAAAAAAGGGATCCTTAAACTAGTGGAAGTTGAAGGACCTCTTTCATTGTGAGGAGGCACTCAAATCACAAACAATTTCCTTAAAAGCCTTGGATCATTATTGACATCAAATACCGCTATGGTATATGGACTATTGCTAGTGTTTAATGGGTCCTTGTAGACATGCATTGAATAGTTCATTAGCCTAACTGAGTTAGAGGCATCAAGCATCAGTTTGCCCTTATCTATCATCTTCTACAGGTTGTTTTTTAGCGCTAGGAAAAAGTTGGTATCATGACTTGGAAGCTAGTGGTAGTGATAGAAACAATCAAGTTTGAAGTATTTAGGTATTGGAGGGTCATCTTTGGTTATGAAAGTAGGATATTTTGCTATCTCGCATAATCTTTCATACCTCTTATGGGAATTTTCAAACATTTGTTTATATTATATTCTTTCACTTTTCAATAGTTGGTCAAGGAATTCTTATGTTTTTAATGGTAACCTAGTATACTTTGACTGATCTTTTCATTCCATGTTAGGCCTTGCAATAGTAGATGCAAAGGCTAGACGTTGAGGGTTGATTGTTGTTGGTGGGGGTCCTGAGTTAGTTCATCCTTAACCCCTGGATGGTCATCTTGCTCTTCTTTGCCATGATGGCCACCACTACATTGGTTTGCCTCCCTCTCTCCTTATCCTTCCATGCATGCTAGTTCTTGTATGTCACATAGATGGGGTCATGGTTAGCCTCTATGGCATCTTCTATGTTCTTATTTTGGGAGAAGGCTTGACTAAGTGACTGTGGATCTAAGTAGTATAATTTTGTCTTGATAAAGTTGTTCACTACCCTCTTGAATATATCAAGAAGATGGATTTTGGCTATCAATTTTGGAATCTTGCTAAGCAAAGCATTTCATCATGGTATGACCTTTTTTACTATCTCAAGGAATTCTTGCTTAACCTTCATTAGTTGATCAAGGATTGTTTCAAGTTTCAAGTTATACTTAAAATGCTTAAAAATTTGTGAAATTAGGTCTTCCAGTGAGGATATAGATCCTCATTATAAGGCATGGTACCAATCTAGAGCCTTTCCTATAAGAGACATATGGAAAATCAAGACTATCATATGTGGCCAAGCTTATAGTAATAAGCACTCAAAGTGGAAGATTATAAGATGTGAGTTAGGATTACCTTCACTATTGTACTTGGTAAATTAAGGTATGGGGATACATGAGGGAAGAGTTAGCTATGGGATAGTGGCACTGATAGGATCATCCTTGTGGAAGTTCATTATTTTAATGGTTTGGAACGTGGAGGCCTTAAGCCTCTACAAAAATTCCATCAAGCCTTGGATCATTTAGAGGGCTTGACCCAATCCTTGAGGTGCTTTCATGGGTTGTGAAGTTTGCATTAAAGGTTGGGGTATGAGATAAGAGCCCTGTGGCCTCACAATAGGTTGTTGCATTGAAGGGAGAGGTTGAGTCATCATTCTTGCAAGTGAGCTAAACAATAAAAAAAATTATGCTCGCATTTGAGGCACAAAATAAACAAAATCACTTAACGTCCTATTGTGGGCTCCATTTTCATGGGAAATGGATGAGTGATGATCATAATCATGATGATGACCGCACAAACTATGGTTGTGTGGCAAAAGGCATGGAGAAGGGGAATGTTATTTCTTGTGACACTAATTATGTTTGATACACTACTATAATGTGTCCTAGCCCAAACATGATCGAATAGGAAGTAGGTGATGACTAAGGGATCTACCCTGTGAAAGAGGCAAGAGGGGTTGAGGTGGACATTGTGGCTTCGAAAGCCAACTATTGGAAGAGTCCCCTTATGAGATTCTCATGTTCAAACTTAGTCCCAAACTCATCTTCTTTCTCATGTTTTTCATCTGAACTAACCTTCTCATCCTCTTCATCCATCTCAATTAATTGAGAAAGGATGCATGCATAAGTTTCATTCAACAATATTTTATCATATGGGAAAGGTATGTATTCCTTACCATCATGGTGAATTAGCCCATACTCTCTTGTGTGTCAACCATGCATATACATCTTCCTGATAGATGGACTTTGGAATAATTGTCAAGGCTATGTGATTTTTCTAAAATCTTAACTATTCTTTCTTTTCCATCTCTTGAAGTTCTAGAATTTCAAAAATCATATTTTCTAAACTTCATTCAAGTCTTTGTACTAATTCAAACTTGGCTTCTTTATAAAATATTGTGGAGCCATCCATGTTGTGATTTCCGTAATAGGCTAGTCTATACAACTCAAAAGAAGAACTCTCATAAGAACCTTTTTGCTTACAAATACCATGGTTGGAATTGGTAAAGAAACTCCCATGGAAAAACTTCTTTTAGGCATAAAAAATTATCATTCAAACCTTTCAATTGTACTAAAATGCATGGGTATCAATATCCATGCCAATCCAAGATCCATGGTGGACAAAATGGATGTTGTTTCTCACTTGCTAAAGATCTTGCAAGCATGTTGTATGTTGCAACTTTCATCCTCAATTCTTGGATTCTTCTCTAGATCATTTCTCTTCATGGGTATCATACACCTTGTGGAAATAAGATTATGACTCTCCATGTTGTTTTATCATGTGTGTTGATTGTAGGATAGATTGATATACATCTTCTTAACCTTTTAGGACCATTTTTGTTTATCAACTGATTCATTGACTCATAACCAACTATTATTGATACATCAACTAATTCTCAAACTTATTTTAGTAATATTTAACTACATTATCTAATTTTAGTAATATATAACTACATATTAAATCTTAATGGCCCTTCTACTCCCATTAAGAAATTGACTTTGACAATGTAACTAATGACATGCCATAGTGATCTTAAGTTCCCAAAAATTTTAAATTCATTAGTCCCAACAAGGCATCCTTATGTTGTCAATTTTTAAGGCATGATTCATGATATCATCAAATTATTGGGTACCTAGATGATAAATTTGACCTCACCATTTAATTTATAAGGGTAAAAAATATTGGAAATGACTATTCATATGTTGAAAATGGACATCATATGCTTAAGTTATGCAAAAATTAAGATTTTGAGGGTCTTCATGCACTATATTAGGTAAGGGATAAAAACTAATTTTTGGGATTCTCTGCAATAGATTTGACTTTACCATTATGTCTAAAAGGTTGAAATCTATAGCAAATGACTCTTTGTTTGTTGACAAAGGCTTCCAAAATCAAAAATTATGGCTTTTGAAGTTGAGCACCTTTGGCACGAAAAACAAGACTTATCAAGAGTTCACCCATCCCAGTACTACTCCAAAACAAGTTTACTTAATTATGAAATTTTTATTCCTATTATTACCAAGGTGCCAATTCTAATTTTAAAATTTTTCTCCACATATTTTTTTATTTGAATCAACACATCAACATCGACAATCTTTTCCATATTTTAACACAAAATTTTTTCAAATTTTCCATATTTTAACACAAAAAAAATTTTCATCACTAAAGGCTGCGATAGCTACTAGACGAGGAAAGTAGCAAGGTAAGGAACATAGATAAGAGCAATGATAGGCAAGGCAAGAAACACTAGCAAAAGTGTGCATTAGTGATAGCTATGTAAGGTGCATGCAAGGTCAGCGGTGTGTGGTTGATGAAGGGTTGTACTAGGTGATGTGGCCCAACCCTGTGTGACTCTCCCAAGGGCCTGCATGACCTATTATAGTGCCTATGAAACCTGTTATAGGGCCTGCACTCCCTATTACAAGGCCCACATGACCTCCTTTGGGGCCTATGTGGCCCTTTACTAGGCCTGTGCAGCCCATCACTAGGCTTGCACGACCCTTCTTAGGGCCTACGTAATCCACCACTAAGCTTGCATGGCCCTCCACAAGGCTTGTGCAACTTTTTTTGGCATGCATGTCCTACACTAAGGCCAACATAGCTAAAATACGGCTAGCACGGTGCATCCTATCATTTACCAAGGTTGTTTTATTTTTTTTCCAACAAAGGCAATGATTGGCAACACCAGAAGGAATTAAAAGAGGTAATGATTTGTGGTGGAGGAGTCAACAATTGGCAGTATGATAGGAAATGATCGACAATAGGAGAGGTGTTGATCAATGGTGCGACATGCCATGATTAATGGCAAGAGACAATGATCAATAGTGCTACAAGAAATAATTAACTATAGGAGAGGCAATGATTGACCATAGGAGAGGTGATGTTTGACCACAGGACAAGCAATGATTGGTGGCAAAAGAGATAATGATCCATGATGCCATCAATGTTCATGGACCACCAAAGGAGGTGATGATATGTGGTGCTGACAATGTCCTCAAAGCACTGAGATAGGTGATAATCTACAATGTTGGCAAATATCAAATGGCAAGTAGTGAAAATGATAGAGGTCAGGGTTTCTGCAACGTGATAAGTGATGAGCACATGTGATAGCAACAATAGCATTTGTACTTGGCCTATGCAAAAGGTAGCAACATAGAGGCAATAGACATGTGCAAAGGTGATGGATGCATGAAAAGATATATAGAAGGTAGCATTGGAGGGTGAAGGTGGTGGCAAGTAGAAGACTGCGCAGGGTGATAGAGGCTCTACTACCACTAGCTATTTGCTAGCCATGAGATTTTGATAGGTGTTTTGCATAATAGAGGCACATGAACAACAAGCGTGCAAGATTTCAAGACACAATGTAGACAATAGTGCTACCATCATAAGGCAAATGCCATGATGAGTGTGACCATGATGTAGATGCCCGCTATCATAGATTTGGATTTTGGTAGCTAACATGGTTGTTGCTAGCAAGTTTGACAAGCTAGGGTCACCACTACCGATGACCATGCCATCATAGCAACACGAAGTAGCCATAGGTCCTAACTTTCCAAGGTCACTAAGCAAACTTTTTTCTTAAATTTATTTCAATTTATTTTATTTTATAAAATAAAAGTAGGCAAGGGGGCCTTGGTTCAAATCTTTAACCTCCTACTCTTTTTTTTTAATTTTAAACTTATTAATATATTATTTTGTTTTTTATTATATTTTTTTATTTCAAACTTTTTTAAAAAATGGATTTTTAAAATTAGCAGGGTCGAGGTTTGAACCCATGACCTTCCACTTAATTTTTTAAAACTTTTTATTAGGCAATTGATGTGGTGGTTCAACCAATAATAAGGTAAGGGTTGGGTATGGGTAAACAATGATTCCAGGTTGATTCCTAACACTAAAATTTTGACATTTTTTTAACATAATAATTTAATATTATTTTAATGCATGTATAATAAGAATCTTTAAACATCAATATCTCTCAAACCGTAAGTCTGATCTAGATGAAATTTGTACCATTCAAATTATCTCGACGAGTACTACGCATTGTACATAGTCTTATGGTTTAAAAATGAAGTTGAGTTTTCAAGCATTAAAAGATCAAAATAGCCTTTTTTTCAATTGAAACTTCTAGGATGACATATGGTAACCTAAGGTCTTCTAGATTACTTAGATAGTGAATTTCAACAAAACAAGATCAATTCAAGTCATGGTTACTAACTTTCTTGGAAGAAATTTAATAATGACCCTAATCAATTAATAATTATAGTATTAAGATGGATAAGAGTTACCTAGACCTGTGTATCATTGTCTTATCAACATCTCTTGTACTTGATTAATCTTGATGAGGTGTGATTAGATCTTCGTCGATTAATGATATCCATGAAAGAATTTTGTTGGTTGCTAAGATCTAGATGTCTGATCCATTGTTTGTGAAATCAATGGAAAGGTATATTTTGACTTACATCATAGACATATGGTAAATCCAATGATGATCAATTGGTTTCCCTCTGTTATGGCTTCAAGATTCATCATCAAGCTCATGTTGTAGTCAGTCCATGGTTCTAAATGGCCCTTGCATCGTGGTTTGCTCTGATACCAATTGTGACATCCCATCCCTATATGTCATGGAAAACATCAAATATACATTATATTAGACATTATGCATAGGAATACATTAAACCAAACATCAAATATATGTAACATTCAACATTATGCATAAAGAAAATAACAAAGAAAGTGTAGAAAGAGAAAGAAAAGAATGCTTTATTATTATGGAATAATGTATCTAGATCATGCTCTGAGAGTGTTCCTTGGGGTTTTCTTCCTTTGGCATCTATCCCTTAGAGGCAATCCAACACTACCACTATAATTAGGCCTATAACCCACCCAAAAAGGATGGCCAGTCCACTTCCTGTCCCACTTCACCCGACTTCCCATGACTTGCCTAGACTAGCTCCGCCACTCCATGATGGCATAACCTCTAAGCCCAAGTATAAATGCCTTAGGTCAAACCACCAAGGTTACCTCAAGAAATATTCCATTATTACAAAATGTCCTTTTGGGTCTTAACTACAACTACCCTTGCAAGTCTTGTTTAGATAACAATAACACTTGTTATGAAGAGACATCATCTTCATTAGGTAGTAGCATCATTTGGGAGTGGGAACATGACACTTACAGCCTATTGGCTAGATCCTACATCAATGAAATTAAATGGAAAAATGGTTGACTAGCCTTATAATGTTTAAAATTGGCCTTATAAAATGCTTAATTAACTAATAAAATAAAAATTTCAGAACATGGAATTTTTAAAATCTAAAAGGGTTGTGGATGTCAGACTATTGTGCATTAAAACTATAAAGTACGGTCTAGATTGCAATGAAAAGGAGGTATACCTTTTAATTAGGTGAACACAAGAATTTTATGTTAACACTCCCCACACTAGCCTTGCTAGCAATACCCACATTGGAGATGGAAGGGGAAAAGAAGGGAGGGGCAAGATTAACAATCTTACATATTTCCACATAGCATTTGAATCTCTCCCCTTGGTAGGACTAGTAATTATTGAGAAATGTTAAAGTGAAACATTTTGGTTTTTTCTTTTTTCTTTTTTGTTCAAAGGTTTTCTTGGTTTTGGCATAACACCAACACTACCCTTGCTAGGAAATTTTTACAATAAAGGGGGATAAGATTTTGGCTGGTTGTGAAGGAGTAATGCTATCCTTTGGAACACACAAAGGTAGGTGTGATGTGCAACCATGCTATTCTTACAATGTCCAGCAACTACTATGAAAATTTTTTTAAAGCCCAAATCACCTACAACCTCCACATTAAGTTTCGATAGTAGGGATATGGATGACAGCATTATTTTTTATTGTAGAAAAAATTTTGTCAAATTTTAAATATGTTTTCATGTAAATTCAAGGTTTTTGTACTTGGGAAAATCTTATAAAAGTGGCAAACTAGATCAAACACAAAACTTGGGTGGAGGCCTTCCTTCTATCACTAGAAAACTAGTGTGACTAGAAAATTCAATTGCTGGAAAACAAAAACAATTCAAGCAAAATAGCTTTAATACCATATCCCAAGAGCATCCAAGAAAGAGGATTCAAGATGCCCTAGATGGTCTAGCCAATCATCCAAGAACTTAGAGATTCTAAATAGGGGTAATCAAAATAAAATGAAATGTAGATCTAGCTTAAAATAAATGCACATAATAAAATAAGTCTACACTATCATGCACAACAAATGAAACTGTAAAATTTATTATAATAAAATAAAGAAAAGTTTAGAATGTGCACAAATGGTGTCTAGGTATGCATAGGGTTCACTTCAATGGGAGTTTGAAGTTTGTTGAAGTTGGTAGTCTTGGATACCATAGTCAGCTCTACAATCTAGGTGCTCCATAACTCCCAAAACTACAACACCTTTTTGGTCCCTTCATTAGATCCACAATGTTGGTGATACAAGATGTAAGATGTGTGGGGGCTTTGTGCCACAAAGAAGAGGCATGCTAGAAATCTTAATGCCCAAATAGCTCAGAATTGTCACAAAATCTCACATAATCTCAAATGTTGAAAAGTGGTCAAAATGATCTCCAAAACCATTGTGTCTATGTTGAGTTCTCAAAGATCTTGGATGTTAAAGTGGTGGAACCTCTTCATGGTGCTCAAGCTTGGTGTACATAGGTTTTATGGCCATAATTTTGGCTACAAATTTCTATCCTAATTGATGACAAATTGATGTCACATGTAGGTGTAGTAGGTGTCCAAATCTAGCATGGTTTCCATTTATAAATTTTGATAACTCCAAGGTACCAAAACCATTCCATTTACTAAAAATAGTAAACAAGAATTTTACCCATGTTGGCTTCTTCCACCCATGCTAGCCTTCTAAGAGTAATGCTAGAGTTGTTGAAGCAACTTTGGGCTACAGGAGTAATGCTAACCTACAGGAGCAACATTGGGCTACTAAAGTAACGCGAGGCTACATGAGCAATGCTAAGCTATAGGAGCAATGTTGGGCTGCTAGGACAACACTGAGTTGCAAGAGCAATGTTGAGCTATAGGAGAAACACTAAGCATGCTGAAGTAAACACCCCAATGCTGAGCATAGGTTCCTCCAATGCAGACATGGTCATACCCCCCATGAAAATATCAATTTTGGTAGTCCAAAAGGAATTTTTGAATCCCCACCACACACCCCCCACCAAAAGCCCAAATATAGACATAATATGATTTTTTTCTTCTTTTTTTTATTTACTTGGGGATTAAGGCTATGACCACTTCTAAGGAATTTTTTCAACCCCAAAAGTTAAGGTATGTGAGATTGCATCTTGTGGATTACAATCTCCACATTTTACAATAAATATTTTAACCTTGAGTTTCATGGGGTGAAATTTACAATGCCAAAAAGGTTACAACATGTGTTTTCTTGGTGGTGTTTCACCCCACATGTTGAAAACAAAAATTTTAAGCTTTTTTTAATAGGTTTTACCATTAAAAACCTCTTTTATAGAAATTTACAACTAGTTTCCACAAGATTTTTTCTATTTTTGTAAGATTTCTCTATTTTTGCTAGTATTTTTTAATATTTTGACAATTTAAAACCTATTTTCTATAGTGTTTTTATTATTTTGACCCTTTACAACTTGCTTTCTCTAGATTTTTGCTAATTTTGACAATTTATAACCTATTTTCCTTAGCTTTTTACCAATTTTAACAATGAGCAACCTATTTTCTTCAAGTTTTTGCCTATTTTGGTAGTTTATAACTTATTTTCATAAGATTTTTACTTATTTCAATCATAAAAACCAAAAATAAAAATAAATATTATTATTTATACTATTTATTAGCATCAAAAATCCTACCCCATAGCCTTATTCTTACAAAGTTTTAGACAAACTTTCAATGTGTAAGATGGAATTTGCAGTTTATATGCTAGAAATTTAATTTATGCTAATGTATAAGAGCCTTAAATGTAAATACTTTGCCAAAATTTAGTAGCAAAACACAAAAACATTGATGGCATACATGTTGGAGTTTGAACCATGAAAAATAGCCCAAATATGCCATCAAATTTAGCAGGAAAAGTCAAATACGTTGGTGGTCTATATGCTATAGTTTTTGAGCCGTGAAAGTGCCAAATATGTTGGTATTTCATGATCAAAAGGTTAAAAAATGTTGGTGTATCATATTCTATAGATTTTGGCCAACAAAATCTTTCAAAAAGTTGTAGAATTTGTCAAAGATTCAAAAAGTTGTAGAATTTGTCAAAAATTAGGTAGCAATCATGGTAAAATCAACAAACAAGAAATTAGGACATGCATAGCTTATTTAAATCAAAGTTTGCATCTTTTGAAGGACTTTTGAATCATTTTTCCTATCAACTGAACTTAAGACTTTTAGAATAGAGCAAAAGTAAAAGTCCACAACTATTTTTCCACCTAGCATAGATCATCCAAAATAGAGAGAACTAGTGGTAGATAAAGCTTTAAGAGAAAATTGCAGATTGGATTGCAAAACACACCCTATCATCTACATCAAATTTTCAAGGACATTTTAGATCCTCAAGCTATTAAATCCCACACTCTGTACTCTCTTAACCATTTTTTTAATCAAATTTTCATAACATTTGATACAAAGTTTGTAGTTTCTTTGTTTTTCATATTGTTTTATTCCTCTTTGTTCTTGAACTTTGGTGCTTAGATTATCATTTTTTAAAATTTTTTTTAATATTGGTAATAGACTTCTAAGTCCTCCAACCATCAACACAATTATTTGAGGCACTTTGGATCCTTTACTAAGGCTTGTGGATCCAAGGTTACACTATTTTGTTTGAAAATTTTTGGCCTTCCAACACTAAATTTTTCCATTACTATAATTTTTGGCTCTAGAAGGAGGACCTTTATTTGATTTCTTCTTCAAACTTCATGATGAGACACGATATTGCATCATCCCCTGCGATATCGCGTACACGATATCGCGGTCCGCCACCAAATCTATAAATAAGAGGCGGCACTCCCCTCATTTCTCATCCTAGGCTAGAAGTAGTGAAGCTCTGGAAGTTTGATTACTCCAGAAATAGAATATTTTCCATGTGCCCGCAGTAGGAGTCCCCAAGTGAACGGATCTTTATTCGAGCAGCTTTGTACCTGAACGTAAGTTGTGTACGGCAATAAAGACGAGCTTTGTGGATAAGCCTTGCAATGCATGGAATAGGGTTTATTACATGTTATTTCCTACCTGTTATTTATTACATGCATTAGCGCAGCATGAGTACGACTTGATTACGAGCATTGACGAATGTGTACAGCTAATCAAGGAATCGGCTACTCATCGTGATTAGTCTCTCTCACCCTTGTCTTCTAGAACGCGAGATGAGTACGACTTGATTACAAGCATCTACAGATGTGTACGGCTAGTTAAGGAATCAGCTACTCATCACGTTTGGGCTAGTTAAGTGCCTTAGTACAACCACTTCGAGCACGTGCGTTACGTGTGGTGATCCCAGTAACGATTAGCATTTGGTAGTCACAGTTGCATAGTTCAGGGTGTGTACGGTAAGTGGGAATGAATGCTGATGCTAGTTAATTTAGACTTAGTCCTTAGTTAGAGTTAGTTAGTTCTCTCAACCCTTCACCCTTTAGCATAGGAGAAAAACCATAAAAGACCATAAAAATAATATACCTTGGACTTACGTAACCATACACTGTGACAACAACAAGTAAGTCTCGGAAGACAATGAATGATTAACCCCAAGTGTTCCATGGGGCGTTTAGGAATTTAGTCTGCAGAGTTCGATCGGATCGTGCATGCTACGCTTGTTTCGTATGGTTGAGTGTAGGGGTACCTCGCCACTCATCAGTGGTGTCGTTTCCGAGGACTAAGTGTTTGTGTGCCGAATAGAACATAAGGGATATCAATCACATCATTGTGAGCCTTAACAAACCTTTGGGTTAATCAAGAAAAAATTTATATAATGGTGAAATTTGCACACTAATAAAAATGCCTTCTTCTCATAAGAGCAGCTCACCACCTAAGGACCACACATGAGACATTCAGAAAGATAAAAAACATAACCAAAAACAGCCAAGTCCTAAACAATACAAGATAATTTATACTCATCCCGATGAGTATATTCCAAATTTTACTTTTATTCTCCATCAAGATGAGCAGCTGCGGTGGAGAGATTTGCAAGGTAACATTGTGTTACCCCCAGATCGATCAGTCCCTCAGATGCTTTTACGTGCCTTGGCACAGTTTGGCATGCAAGACTTATTTGCTGAATACGTTGGTGAAGATCTTGACATGAGGGATTATTATCCCACAGATGCCCAACATATGAGAGACTTAAGGCAGGAGAGTCAACATGCACTGTTGAAGGGCAAGGTCCCGCATGTCCTTAGTGAAATAGAAGACGAGGAACCCCTTATCATGGCTTCTTTAGCAAAAGATTTTCCCCCTTCTAACGATGGTGATGAGGTTGAGTATTAGAACCTACAATCAACGATACATATCCCTAGTTCTGATGCTCGTGAACACCAACTTTTCGTAGAGGGAACAACCACTTATGCTAAGGACGGTCACTTAGATTGTCACCATGATTAGGGCCATAGCAGCCAAAGAGAACGCAAGAAACATCATCATGGCGATGGTTCTCCTTCTTCTTCCCCTTCTTCACATCACTCATCCTCTCCTTCCACATCTTTGTGTAGCCACCATGAACATAAAGGTGAGGATAAAAGTAAGAAAGACAAAAAACCTCGACGTGAAAGTTGAGAGAGAGGACAAGGGTAAGGACGTAGGCAGAGTAAGGAACAACGCAGAAATCATAGGTGTCATGAAAGAGATGATCATGAAGAGCCCCTACTCGCAACCCGAAGTATGCTTGACATAACAGAGGCAATTAGGATTCCCACAAGGCATTTAAAGGATAGCCAGATCAAGCGTTTAGACATGAATAACATCCCACGATTTGAAGGGGGATACAATGCTAATCTGCAAAATCATTTACGGGCATTCCACGATGCCTGTGCCTTGTAGAACATAGAAAATGAGTGGCAAAAACTTAAGTTGTTCCCAAGGACACTCACCCAAGAAGCAGAGAGCTGGTACCAATCCTTACAACTAGAAACCATCAGGAGGTGGAGTACGATGCTAGAACTGTTCAACAAAAAGTATCAAACGTACTC
>MNCI01000532.1:4992-28436 GCA_015680685.1 Gnetum montanum | reverse complement strand
TTCATGGGATTTGATAACTCATTACCATTGATGTCTGCTAGCTTGAATGCACCATTTCCATACACGCCGACTACTAAGAAAGGGCTCTCCCAGTTTGTAGATAATTTGCCTACTGGTTCGTGAACGGCCTTGAGAACCAAATANGCCCATAGCACATAGAGGATCTTTTCATGCCATCATCTTTTGTTACTGCTGAGCATTTTCTTGAGCAAATTGATAATGACCTTATTTGTTACTTCAGCTTGACCATTCGCTTGCGGGTAATAAGGCGAGGAAAAAGATTGTTTGATACCAAGGCTATCACAAAAAGATTTGGTTTCCACACTGCTAAATTGTGGCCCATTGTCGATCACAATAGTCATCGGGAGGCCAAATCTAATTACGATGTTGTCCAAAATGAAATGGCAGACCTATTGAGATGTCATCCTTTGCAAAGGGATGGCTTCAACCCACTTCGTGAAATATTCGGTAGCGGTGATTATGAAGCTATGCCCTACGTTGGTGCGATAGGCCCTATAATGTCTAATCCCCATCATTGGAAGGGCCATGTAATCTGCGTCGTGTGTAGTTTTGTATGCGACACATGTATAAGGTTCGCGTAATGCTAACACGTGTTGCACGTTTTAACCCTTGTAAGACAGTCTTTTTCCATATACAGCCAATAATACCCTAAGAGGTGGATTTTAGTGACCATGGCTTGTAGGGCTATGTGTCCTCCACACAGTCCCTCGTGAACTTCGCCAACTATACATTATGTTTGGTCTTTGTTAACGCAAGTAAGCAATACTCTATCGAAAGAGTGTCTACAAAGGGTACTGTCTCCTATGATGACGTATTGCCTAGCTCGCTTGCAGATTGCATCTTTTTGTGTGCGCATTAGCTCGTGTGGTGGTTCGCCATGCAGAAGGTAAGTTTTAATGTTATCGTACCATTCTAGCATTCCATCCATGAGCAGTGAAAATATTTGTGTCGTCTAAATGACAGGATCTGCACACTCTGTTATTAAGATGGGACAAGTGTCAAACAGGTGCAGTGACACATTCAATGCTAATGTAGCCAGTGCATCGGCTAGCGTGTTGTCATTTCGACGCATGTGTTGGTCATCGGTTGCTGTGAACTACTTCAGAATATCTTTAGCCATATCACAGTAGGGTTGTAAATGTATAGCCTTGCAGGCGTAGACTCCTATGATTTGATTTATCATGAGCATCGAATCACCCCTAATCGCCAGGTGTTGAACGTTCAACTCTCTAGCTGTTAATAATCCCCTGAGAAGACCCTCATACTCTGCCATGTTGTTCATACAGGGGAAGGTCAAGCGGTAGGCGTACAGACGTACATCCTTAAGTGACAGTGTAATGATCGTGGCGGCACTGCCGCCTCTAGCGGTTGAAGCTCCGTCAAAATGTAACGTTGCTTTGAGGCCTATTAGAACAGGGCTTATACTATGTACATGTTCATCGGGAAATTTAGGCTCTATCATCGCTTGACTATCAATAGGTGATGTCATTAGTTGGTCGGCTATCACTTGGCCTTTCATAGAGGATTGGCCAATGTAATGCAGATCGAATTCTGCTGTGATAGCTTTTCAATGAGCTATCCTACTACTTTCATATAGGTTGTGCGTAATAGCTCTCAGGATGTTATTCTTGCAGATTATATTGACTTTACTATGGAAGAGATAGTGTCTACACTTTTTGAGCGCAAATACTAATGCTAAACAATTACGCTCTACCTCATTATACCTCGTTTCATACGCACATAAAGCATGAATCAAGTAGTAGATGGGTACTTCTGATCCATCACCTCTCTTTTGATAGAGTAATGCAACTAGGGATACGTCTGAGGTTGCAAGGTAAATGTAGAACGGCTGATCCCTTTGTGGCCAGAATACTGTTGGCAAGCATTGAAGTTCTTGTTTCAAGCTGTCAAACACACGTTGACAATCGTCTGTCCATTCGAAATTAACCCCCTTCTTAAGCAGATGCTGCATAGGGTGTAATTTATTTGTTAATTTCAATATGAACTGCCTGATAAACTGTAACCGCCCTTGCAACCCGCGTAATTGCTTAAGACTTGTAGGGGGTGTCAACTCAACGATGGCCTTGACCTTGTCAGGGTCTACTCGTATGCTAGTTTCCAACACCACAAACCCCAGCATGTGTTCAGTTTTGATTCCGAATATGCACTTCTTTGGGTTGAGCCAGAGGTCGTATTTAGAGCATCTTTTAAGGACTAACTCTAGGTACTCTGAATGATCTTCTAACCTTACAGACTTAACAGCTATATCGTCAACATAAACATTCAGTCTTCCTAGGATATAATCACTAAATATGTACATCATAGCTCGTTGATACATAGCTCTGGCATTTTTTAAACCAAAAGGCATCATAGTGTAACAAAAGGTCCCCCAAGGTGTCATGAATGTTGTGGTCAGCTGGTGTTCTGGGTTGATGCAAATTTGATTATAGCCTGAAAAGCCATCCATGAAGGATAAAAGTGCATGCCCAGCGGTTGTATCTACTAGTTGGTCGATACTTGGTAGTGGGAAGTTGTCCTTGATTGTGGCTTTGTTCAAGTCCCAAAAGTTTATGTAGATGTGTATCCCTCCGATCTTCTTAGGAACAACTACAATGTTAGATACCCAGTCTGAATAATCGACCGCATGGATGAAACCAGCCTGGTACAGTTTAGTGATCTCATCGCGTACTACTAGCACGATTTCTGGCTTAATTTTCCATGCTTTTTGTCTAATCACTTTAATATGCGGGTCTACAATTATGTTGTGTTGTATTAGCCTTGGATCTAGTCCCGGCATATCTTCATATGACCATGTGAATACTATGACGTTATTCTGGAGTACATGTTTTATATTGTCATGTGTCTTTTGGTCCAATAAAGAGCTAACCTTAAGATTTGTGTTCTCACCTTTATGCGTAACCATAGTGATCTCGTTGAGGGGGTCTTCAGTTACATCTCTAGCCTCCAGATCTAGTGTGCGCGTCGATTGTTCTGGCCAGTCTAGAGACGTTTCTGACATGGCTATGATTGCATCATTGAGGGAAAGGTTAGTTCCTACTAGTGTGAGATCAAATTGTCTAATGATTCCCCCATGTGGGCCTGTTAAGGCTAGGGGTGTAGATAAAGTTGCGTCCATTTGCCAACTATCCTGCAAAATTGCCAAATATGAAATTGATTAGGAAAATGCTAAGTTAAATGTCGCAAGTAGTAGCGTATGACGCTTGGTGTAGTTTGAAAAGGTATGGTATGACATTGTCGAGCGTGAAGAGCTAACTGAATTTTGAATACCGTGAACAGCCTATAATTAATGTGACCTGATTACAATGTGATAAGGTGTAGTAGTTTAAGGTTGTTTTGGACCGTAATGTATGCGACATCTGCCGCATTAATGCCCTGATCTTTGGGTTCCATCTCATGCTGACACCAACGTTTAGGAAATTCCCACTTTAATTGGGCATCAAGTTGATTAGTCTTGCATATTATAAGTGGTTCATATCAAAAACAGGTTTTTGGCTATTGTGAATTCAAATTCAGCTGTCGCAGAGAGAGAGGAAGAGCAAAAGATAGCAGTGCGTTATTTGTGAAGGTTTACAGAACTGTAACTATGGCGTTGAAGGTGAGAGGAAAGAATGCCAAATTGGCAAAAATCGATGAAGTACAGGGGAGTCTGCAACATGCTTCACAGGCCTTGGTCGAAGTACGAGATGTTACTCCCCTGAATTGGTAGGCCATCTCTCACTTATTCGCATTTCTTTCAGTGATATATTTTTTCTTTTGTTTTTTCTTTTGAGTTATCTACGTAAACTAGAGTTTTGGGATACATACCTTGTATTAAAACAAGGGTTTAGATAGCAGTATTACGTCCATCATCATTGTCTGAGACAAACCTTGCACTATTGTAAGGGTTAAGCGATTTTGGCTATGTGGCTAAAGCGTAATTTGTAGTTTTCCTAAGCATGCAATGAAATCTAGATTTAGACTTTTGTCTGATGGTAATGTGTTTATGTTCTGTATAGCATAATGGTGAAATCTATCCTAATTGTTTTGGACATAGTTGGGGTTTTATGTTGTATAAACCCTCCCACAACCAATGTTCCTCCCCCTCAAACTCTTCTACAAGGGAAAGCAATATGGTTCTGAAAGGATGCATAGCAGTTCTTGTAGTTTTTGTTGCGTAACTACAGTTTCATCAGTTGGTCGCATTTTCCGGGTGATGTGGCTGCAGCCATTTTAGAAAATTTGATAGTCAGTTCTACATAGGACATTTTGTCTTTCCTGATAGACGGAGCTATTGACACTAGTCGTCCTCAAGACCACGAACTTTGCACCAAAGGATTGAGACGTTTAAGTTGGATTTGGGAGATGCCTAGATTTAGCTGTTATTATGCCTATAACACTTTGTTCGTAGCCCATCATGTCTCAACCTACTTTCATAATCCAACGGGCACGGTGTATTACTTAGGCAGGTAAGTCATTTTACTTGCGGTGATGTTAATATGTTTTCTAATGTTTGAACTTATAGAGCGTGAGATAGTAATGCACTATATGATACAGGTTCTTTATCAATGAAAATGGGTTATTGGGCAATAATGATACATTGTCCCTGACCGAAAGGGCGATAAATGAGTTTACGTCGACTAGCAACGTACATGTCGGTGTCATGGGGCAAATGGCCTTCAAGATTATTGAGTATCCCACCCGTTACTCTGATTCTTTCAAGAATTGTCAAAGCCTCGGATGGTTACATGAGGAATGGACTTTCAACCCACCCCTCACCCTCGCAGACGTGCAAAGGAAGCTTCCTACATTTCCTTTGCCATTCAAACCTGGTAAGGTTTCGTCGTTAGAATTAGTTACAGGATATTATTGTTTGAAATTTTGTATAACATTGTCTCTGCTATCTTGACTTGTGTTATTAGTTGGGAATCTTGGGAAGTTACCATCATGATTTCCGACCACGAGGCGAACACCCTCCTCTTCTATTACGGTAACATAAATGAAGCACAACACTGGCTCAACCACGTGGCGGCCCTAGCTACATTGGTTACTAAGCTACGGGAGGCGAGGCTGATGCATTTGTTCCTGGCTGTAACCCCCGATGTCCCCACAAGTGAAATGCTAACCCTGGTTAACTCCTTCAGCGAGGGGGCTGAACGTTTTTACACGCATGTGCATAACGTGCGTGTACATTTTGACATTGACACTCAGCTGTTTACTAACCTTTTCGGTGTCCCTTCAGATGGTATTCCCATAGAAGAAAAGTCTAGGAGAAGCCTCAAATGTTAGGAAGAGCTGGAGGAGTGGCTGGAGACTAAGAAGGACACAAAGGGAATTCCTTGTGAAAAGATTGTGTTGGAGGTTTCCAAGACCATTTATCCCCTCTTCCGAGCCCGAGCCTTCCCCAGAACGCTCTCGCAAGGGAAGTTTTTTACCATAGAACAGGCCTGTATCATGCAAAAGGTGATTGAGGAAGGGACCCAATTCGACTAGGTGAGCTATTTCGCCGAAGGGTTACGCACTGAAATGATCAGGCTCAGCCAAAAGCTCGAGTCCCGTTTCAGTGTGCACTTCACCTTTTTCATACCTTGCCTTCGACATTTTGCCAAATTTCTAGTGGTCCAAAGGAATGGGGTCTGGATGCAACAGGACTGAGACCAGTTATCCAAACCCTAGATCTCCCACCTCTTCGACACTACCCAGTCACAGGATCCTCCGGAGGGAATTGGGGAGTCGTTTTCTATAACAACTAGGAATGTGACAGCACCTCGAACGTGAGGCTCTGACAACGTAGGTGGGGTGCTTCCCTCTTACACAGGTGATGTGTTACGGGGGAAGCGCCTGGTGGCAGAAATAGTGGATGCTTTGGTTCAGCGTAAAAGGCCTCATCTAACCAAGGTGCCTGTGGAGCCGATAGGTGGCGCAGGCAGAACTGTACAAGTCATGTTTCAACAGAGTAAACTTCCATCTGGTATGCGAGAGGATACAATAAAAGTTATGGTGATTATTGTATTACGCAACTTATTCAAGGTGTTTTGAATTATTTAAGTGTATTATATGGCAGAAATAAGGAGACCTATAGAGCAGTTGACCCCTGAGACAAGGGCTATGCTATTACGACATGGGGAAGGGGCCCCAGTTTTGGAAGAGGAGGCCCTAGTTATTAGAGTGAGTGACACATAGACCCTTGTGCGTGAAGAGAGAGTGGAGGCAGAGAACATTGATGTACTTCCCACTGGGACAGGAAGAGGTAATCAGTCTATTAAAATTTTTAAGAGATTCTGTTATTAGCCAAATTTTTTGACTTAATTATACCACAAATGAATGAGGTGATTCCCTGTCCACTATTGTAAGCAGAGTGTGGGGTGAATTCCCCGATAAATTCACCTTTATGGAAGGCATCGTTGGTGATATGATTGAGCACTTAGAACGCGTTGATCCCGGGGCTGGTATGTTGCAGCTATTGTATACTTATTTTTTTATAAGGTTACAGTGCTTAATTACGTTCGATCTAATATTTGTCATCAGGAGCTTGCCTTCGATGGGACTCTATGGATCCCATTGACCTGGACAACATCGAACCCTCATCGGAAGCAACAGTTGTGCCACACAACATTTACGAAGAAATGTGTAAATGTGCATTACGTTTGACCTGCTCCCTGTGGAAAAGTCAGAATGCCAATGAAGACCTCTGGAAGAAGCTACAGAGATTAGAGAAGGAAAGGATGTCTTTGACCAGAGAGGTCAGAGACTTAAGGTTGCGATGTGAATTCCTGCAAGCTCGAGGAACAGGTGAAGAGGACTGGTGGACAGTTGTCATTGACTACACTCACTACTGGACCGTAGTCAGAAACAGCGTACAAACTAGTTGTGAATTATCTGAGCAAAGGATGCAGATGGAGCTTCTGGCCCAGAAGAATCAAGACTGGAAGAACTTTTGTGTAAGTGTCCAAGAGTGGAGACAGACACAAAAAGATCATAAGCATCTATATAAGTGAGAAAGTATCGCTTATCGTCAGTATTATCAAGATTCTACCATTGAAGCTCAATCCTTGCGATTGTTCCTCGCTATCATTGGTGCGTCTGAGGCCTTCGAGAACTTCCAGGAGTAGGTGAGCGTGTCCCCGGAAAGAGAAATTACTCTTCCTGGGGGAGAGACCATAGTCCCTACCTTCTTCCCCGAACCACCCCAATGGACTAGTGTGGAGAAGGGGAAGGTTAAGGCTGTAACTAAGTTGGGGAACAGGGTTTGGTCTGAGTTGACCGAAGTCGAGATTATGCAACGTCTGTGGGTCGGCTTAGATCAACTCCCCTTTGCTGCTAATGCAAGGCCATCGCGAGTAAGTTTTAGTGTTATTGAATTTGAATATTTTGAATTGTCCTATCATGGCTTTTGCTGATATACTTGTTGTATGTAGTTACAAGAAACAAATGAAGAAGGTGAACAAGATGAGGCGTACGTTTAGGGAGAAGAGCATAATGACGCAGATCGTCACCTTGGGGAGCAATTTTTAGTGGAAGAACCCTGTGAGGATGACGTTCCTCATGAGGGAATACTTCCTAAAAGGGATGGCCCGTATGAAGATGATATTCTAGGCTTGGAAGCAGAGTTAAGGGATACGGGAGATAGTGGTGCTAGAGGGGATGCGTAATTATGATTACGCATGATTTTATTTATGAGATGGAACAAAGACAATATGAATTTTGACATGATTAATCATGAAATTTTCTCTATGGTTTTTAATTTTATGTTTTTATTTATACAAAGTGTAAATAGAATTATTGAGGGTTTTGGGTAGGTGGCGTTATTGTGACCATTGAATGGAGTTGCTAGGTTAAGGCCATTGCAGGTCGTTACATAGTGTTTGCGTAAACTATAGATGAATTTGCTAGTTTGAGGCCGTCTTGGGCCATTAAGTGGTTTTTTCGTAAAGATAGAAATCGAATATTTTAGTTTAGGGCCATTTCGGGCCTTCGCTAGTTTTAGGCCGTTGCGAGCCTTTACTAGTTCTAGGCCATTGCGGGCCATTTGCGTATGTCGGAGAGTGCAATTGATAAAAGTGTAAATATTTGCGTAATTGTATTAATGTAACTAATAGGGGTTAAGAAGCATAAATGGTGTAAACTAGGAAACGTAAATGGCATAATTGATAGAAGACATAAATATATGTATACTAAACAAAAGTGACAATAAAAATTGATAAGTGTAAATGGCAAAACTAGTGAAAGTGTAAAGATGCGCGTAAGCATCACACAGGTCAATCGCTAGCCCATAATTATTTTTTGATAGCTTTTACGTTGAGTGGTGTGTAAGGGTGAGGAGATCTATGACCTGACTCCTTCACATCATCTTCCACTCCCTGAAATGGTAGGTCAGCCTAGGCTAGGCTGTCATTAGTCATTTCGACTTGTTCAGGAATTTGGACATGGGTTTGATCTTCAGGCATTTCAATTTCTGAACCCCATTCTTCCTCGATGTTATTAACGGTTCTAGGAGTTATTTCATCACCATGTATCACTACCTCTCTCCCTGCATAAGGTAGATGTATCTCTTGGTGTATCGGTGATGAAACTGCCCTCAGTTGGGCTAGCCAGGACCTCCCTAGAATCAGGTTGAAGCCGGGCATCTCCTCGACGATGATAAATGTGGCATCTATTGGGAACTGGTCTCCTGCCAAAAAATCAATATGTACCATCCCTTTGACTTGAACTCGTGCCCTGTTGAACGACTTTAGGCACAATGTCATCATAGGACTGATCTAGTCGACCAGGCTCAACTTATCCACTATAGGATAAGGGATGACATTCGTAGCCGCATCATCGTCAACGAGCACCCTTCGAATCCGATGTTGACCAACCCAGATGGTGATGAACATGGGTTCTGTTGTCACTCAACCTTTCTCAGGATCATCTTTAATGGATTCATCATGAAAGGTCAACAGGGTAGGTTTAGGTCGCTCAGCAGTGGGGGAAAACATGACAGCATGTATCGCTTCCTCTTCCTCTGGTAAGCTTTCATCCACAAGTATGGATGTCAGCATACAGACCATAGCCTCACGGTGCTTTTGAGACATCATAATCAAGTCATAGAGGCTCAATGTTGTGTTCTTCTATTTTAGAGCCCTCTTGACTTGCGTAAATGCATCAAGGAGGTCCCACTCTCGGTTGGGTTGCTTGTCCTCTCTTTCTTCTTCCATTCACCCTAAGAGACGAATTTCTCGAGGCGAAATAGCATCGGTCGAAGGGTTGTATTTCTTTCTGTCAAGGGGAGGTGGCTGTGTTTCTGTACCTTTGTCTTGCCTAGGAGGTGCAGGCGAAGGTACAGAAGCTAGGGCCCTGGGCTTAGCAAACCCTAGCATAGAGCTGTCTTTGGTTACGTTAATTGGCGCATCTCCTTCCCTTTTTTCATTGGATGGAGGTTGATGGTTTTGTTTAGAGACTCGTCCCTGTGTAAAAGGGGCAGCTGGTGGTTTTTGTGCCCTATGGATAAAAGGTGCCTTAGGAGTAGGCATGGGCATGGCTGCAGCTTTATTGTTAATGTGAGACTAAGTTATAGTTTGAGAAGGCATCCGAATAACAAAGGGTGGCCTCGAGGCACTGCCAACTGCCAGTGAAGAACTCACCCCTTGGGGTGAACTGATGGGTACATGTAACACAAAGGGTTGCTTAGGCGGTACCTTCCCCTCATTGTCCGTACTTACCATGTTGATGGTGTATGTTGTGTTATTTACATTTAACGGGTCTTTGTACACATGCATTACTTGGTTTTCGGGACATGTTGGACTACTGTTGTCTAATGTCAAAGAACCATTATCAATCATGCGTTGAATATCATCCTTCAACGCCCAGCAGTAATCGGTGTTGTGACCACACAACTGGTGGTAGTCACAAAAATGGTCCAGCCTAGAAGACTTAGGGACTAGTGGTTTGTTGGGTAGAGCTAAAGAAGGGTTCTTCAGAAATTCACAATGATGCTTGTGACGCTCCAGAGCTTCTTTGGATATTTTTTTGTTTTGAATATATCCTGCTCCTAATAATTGTTTTAGCAGTTCCAAATGCTTTATAGGCAGGGCTGTATATTTTGAACGATCTTTACGCTCGAAGTTTGGCTTTGACTGTGAGGGCTGTTCAGGGGCAAGTGCTTCTTGGCCAGTGCTGCTTGCACTGGCCATGGTCTTAGCAAGCACTGTGGGTGCCTTCTTGTTATTATTCCTTTTGGCACCCTTAGCTAGCATAGCTACTATCGTCGTTGTTGTTTTACCTTTGTCTTTACCCTTACTGTTGGCATTCTTATAGGCCACATACGTTGGGTCTTTGCTAGCCTCCGTAGCATCTTGGATGCTCTTAGTTTGCATGAAGGCTTAACTCAAGGAGCAAGGGGCAAGGTAGTATAGTTTAGACTTGATGAAGTTGTTAACTGCTCCTTTGAAAATAGCCAACAGATGGGCTTCCGCGATAGGCTCATGGATTTCATTCAGAGTAGCGCTCCATCGCTGTATAAACTTCTACACTGGCTCGAGCTTGTCTTGTTTCACTCCCATAAGTTGATCTAACGTGACTTCCAGCTTTTAATTATATTTAAAGCAAGTCACAAATTATGTTAGAAGCTCTTCCAAGGTTGAGATGGAAGAGTGAGGGAGTGCTTGATACCAGTCCAAAGCCTTACCTGCCAGAGACATTGCAAAGACACGGATAATCATATGGGGCCATTGTTGTAGTAGCAAGGATTTAGACCTAAAGGTAACTAGATGAGCATTAGGATCACCTTCTCCATTGTATTTAGTAAAATGGGGCAAAGACATCCCTGGAGGCAACAACAGCATCGAGACTACTAGGCTAATGGGGTCATCATGGTAGAAATCCATGACTTGTATTGTATCAGAGCCAGTAGCTTTAAGGCACTTTACTTCCTCGGTGAGGGTCTGAATAAGCAAAAAAGCTTGATCTAGACCTGTTGATGACGAAGTTGGCGCTAGAGGAACAGGGGATTGGGCTAGAAGAGTAATACTAGGCAATGGAAAGGGAGCGATAGCTTGGCTGATAGATGGCGCGACGGGGACTGTCCCCACAGACGGAGCTGCCTATGAAACCCACCACCTGACAGGCTGTGTGGAAAAATTGGTCGTCGCCGGATGTGTAGGATGGAAGGTGTAAGGATGTTGTGCAGTTACCTGTGGGACATGTGTGGTAGATGCAGCCAAGGGTTGCACACCATAGAACGTAGATTGATTATGTTGTGCAACAGGCGTGATCCACTAACTAGCCATAGGTTGTTGAACAGATCGCTACGATTGAATGGTGGTTGTGATCTGTTGCCTTGCAATGGGCTACAACGATAAGGTTTGCACCGGATTTTGCACCAGGTGGGTTATAGGCGTGGTATGGACCTGCACTTGGGGAATGAAATGGGGGGTAGTAGATGCAGGTATCACTGACGGAATCTTGATTACATGTGGCAAGGGGGTTACTCCCATATTATTTTGAGGTGGCATTTGTACCTGCAAGACCGAGGATTGTGTGGTGGCCTGCTGGACGATGGGAATATGCGTTTGGGTGGTCATGATTGGGTTGAGATGGGCAGCTTCTCCGGTGAGAGGATGAAACAGGGGATTCACATATGTATGGGGGCTGAGGGTATGGTATGAATCTGTGTGTTCAGACTGAGCTGCGAATTCATCTTCCTCCTCCTCCTTGTTTTGAGGCTCTAGAGTAGACTGTGTAATGTGATTCTTAGCCATAACTAGTTGGGACAAGAGTTCATGATAATGATCAGTAAGGGGGATGAAGTCGTATGCAGTAGGGGTGAAGTCTTGACCCCCTTTGTAGATCAGCTCATAATTTCGTTTTGCCTCCATCTCAGCTCGGCTAAGGGCAAGCTTTTCCTAGATCTTGATGCAAATGAAATTATACTCTTCAGGGGTCAAGATGGTGAATGAAGGATCTCTGCCCTATAATCTCAATGAATGATGCGACGGTCCCTGAGGTCCTATCGCACCGAAAGCTGATTCGGGAACAGTGATGGGATTTACGATTATGGCACCCAAGTCAGTGGCGATCATAGCGACAGTAGTTGTATGTGCAGAATCCATCTCTTAGATAGATCGATAACAACAAATGAAAAGATTTAAAAAGGCGATGGCAAAATGGAACCAGGATTGGGCTTTCTACCCTGTAGGATTCCAAAGGAATTGTTGCTGTGACCAATCTACACCTCATGATTTCGTAAACTTCCCTAGAGGTATTACGTTTACGTTATGTAAACATGGGTATGGATTGCTTATAGGTTTACCTGTAAAATATGGATTGGAGGTTCAAGGCCTCCTTCTAGCGCCAAAAAACTGTAATGACAGAAAATGTCAATCGTTGGAAATACCGAGCAAAGATCCGTGTACACAATCTTAACCATGGATCCATGCGAGGGCCGTGTTGGAGAAAATGGATCCGAGGTGCTCTAAATGGTCTTGTCGATCAAACAGGAACTTACTTAATTAGTAAATTATCGAATATCGTGATAGTATATATGTTTTATATATATTTCACAAAATGAATTAATTCGGTGAATCGTAGAAGGAGTAGAAAACAATGTAAAGAACTTGAAATACCGATAACGTCAACGCGACAAGGAAGATCAGATTTAGGAAAGATGCGTAATTCCAAGATCTATGATTTGACTCAAAAGATAAATATATTTCATACAACGTTCCAACGGTAGACTTCACTTATCTTTATGTGAAGCATACACAAAACAACAAGAAAACTATTTAAAAGGGAGAACAGAATGAAGGTTGATCTACCTCGTAAGCCAAAAGTGGAATGCAAGGAAGGTCAAGCCTAGATGTCTATCGATCAACTATTTCTGATCAATAAACCTTGTTAATTGTACCAGATGATCTCTCGATCTCTGATCTGCTCCTTTTGCCCTCGGTAATCTTTGCTTAAAGTTGCTAATGATGGCCAATGAAGAGGATAATGTTTTTGCCAAGAAGACTGATCGCTCCCATTGCCAATGCTCGAACAATGCCTTATGTCCTTCAAAAGAATAAAATCCCTCCCTTTTCTTTGTTTTTCTTCATCAACTGGGGTATTTATAAGTTCATCATCATATGAGAAGGCATGGTCTTGATGACACATGTCTCGAACTTTCAAAACACCGTTGACTTGACAATTTTTATGTTAAAGTTGTTCATGCCACATTACGTCTTGGGGGCGAGGTGCACTATAAACCACTCTTGTTGAAACCACCTCATGCTTATGCTACAATACGCTGATGAGCGTATTGCTGTGCATGGATAACAAGTGTGTGTCTAGTACTGCCTTAGCTAACTTTATATTGCATTACGCTCGTTTATGCTGTGTAGCGTAGCAAAGCGTAATGTGATGAATTCCACATGTGTTACACTTATTTATGCTGCAGAGCATAATAGAGCATAAAAGTGGTTAACTCAAGCCATTTTTGTGCTTATTTACACCGCAAAGCATAATAGAGTGTAAAATGGTCAACTTTTCAGCGTGTTACGCTTACTTACGCTGCGTAGCGTAATAAAGCGTAAAGCAACCAATCTGCCATGCTTCTTTTGACGTTGACTTTGATTTCTTCAAGGCTCATTACACTGCTTTGTGTAACGGAGCGTGAATACAATTCTGATCAATAGACTTGGTGGAATATGCAACAAGTCGTAGACCACTGCTTAGGCCTTAATCTTGTCATATTTGCAGAAGTTCCAAATTTCTACTAACTTCGTTGCTACAGTAAGCTACCTTCGTTACATCATGTAGAATTACGCTGAGTGACATGACGCTACATTGTGTAATGTAGCATAAGGAGAAACAAAGTTAGAATTTTTTTAAGAAATTTGGAGACATGATGTTGCATGTCCTCTTGCGTTGTTCTGCCTTCTGAATTTCTGCTGCGAGCTTTTGCCTGAATTGTGAATCTTCGCCTTAGGCCGATCCGCAATTTCCACAGTGTTTCAATAGCCAAAGCTGATTAGTTAAGGGACTCAATGAATAATATATTCCAAGTTGTTCTAAAATTTGCTAAGTCCAAAGAACAAAGTAGTGAGTGTGAGCACAGGAGGCACAAGGAAGCTAAACATGCATATTACAAAGGTAAGGGCAAAATTATTATAATAAAAGAGGTTGCAAATAGTGAATCAAATAATGATCATGGGTGTGACATCTATCAATATGAACATCCTAAGGGATGTTGCCCCGTTGTGTCACATCCATAAGAGTCTAGGGTGTATGCCTTACATCCATGACTTACACAAAGGAAAACATCTAAAAGGTTACCTTATCCTCAACAACCATAGTATCCAAGTGGAGCTCCATTGCAACCATATGAACAATATCAACAATGGTAGCAACCACAATCATGGTCACTAGCACTACCAAGACAACAATACCCTTATTGGCAGCCTGATCCATATGGTTACCATGTGCAGCAAACCATGTCTCCACATGACTCCTCTAGTCATGTTTCTAATTTCCAACCTCACTACCACCCTTCAAATTATTGCTGATCTCATTCACCATATGAAAGAAGGAATACCATCTCTTATCCTTATCCTCCTCCTATCCCTGCACATACTCCTCTTCTAGTTGCACAGCTATCACCTACTCCACCAATGCAAGATGAATTTCCCACTCAACTACAACAATGTAATGCTACAAAGGCTATTAATTTGCAACCTAGTCATCAATTAGAGGGTCTGAATGCTCGATCAAAGAAAAGACCTTTCTTTTAACCCCGTAGTCCACCTAAGCTTTAACCTACACCCATAGTTGACAACCCTGCTCTTGCCTCTTCCTTCATATCAAATTTCTTTAGGCCTTCTTCAAACCAAACTCTACCAAGGATCCATACTGTAATGCTCACTTGTACTGTGTTTGATTGGATCCATGTAAGAAACTTTCCTAGAAAATTAACTGATCCTAGAAGTCCTCTAATTTATTTACATATTGTTAGGAATGAATTGTGCAAGGCTCTTCTCGATTCAGGTTCTACTATTAATTTGATTTCTCATAAGATGTACACAACTTGGAACCTACCTCCTCTTAAGAAGAGTGACATCATATTAG
Organism: Gnetum montanum; assembly: GCA_015680685.1. Taxonomy (NCBI): domain Eukaryota; kingdom Viridiplantae; phylum Streptophyta; class Gnetopsida; order Gnetales; family Gnetaceae; genus Gnetum; species Gnetum montanum. The sequence continues at coordinate 13,337 of MNCI01000532.1, read as the reverse complement.
AATTGGCAGAATAGTCCATCACTATTTCATTGGAATTGGTAAAATACAGTGTGACCACTGTTTGTGGATGGTCTTATCCTACCAATTTTCTAATAATCAAAGTGGAGAACTATAAAGGGGATTTTTCAATCATCATGAGAAGGGCATGGCTGAGCACTATCAATGTAAGAATGGGTATCAAAGATCTTTCCTTGAAGGTATCTAAAGAAAACACATTTGAAAAGATCAAGAAGAAGAGAGTTCCATGCATCACGTATAGTCATACAAGGTGCAATTGTGTGTAGAAACTCTAAGCCATCAAGTAAGCATCTATCTCTACATGCAAATAGTGTGCACAAAAAGTAGAAATTCAAAGGTGTCTATATGTAGTAGCCACAAAATAGAAGGGCACCCAATGGTTGACCACTGATTCAAAAAGCAACACACTTTGCATGGAACCAACTAAGAGCCTGACATATGTGTATGTCATATGCATGGATGAACTTGAGCAAGTTCATCACCAACTCTTTGATGATACAAATGATGATACTCACTAGGAAGAGTTGGAAATCCTAAAAAATTCAAATAAGAGCCCCTTGAGCTGAAAACATTACCAACTGGAATGGAATATGTATTTTTGAAGAATGGGAAGCTGGTTATAATCAATGCAAAGCTTGCTCAAGCAGAAAACAATGCTATTGAAAGTAGTTGAAAGATGACATCAGCTTTTGCTTGGTCATATTCTAAACTCACAAGGATTAATCCTTGAATATGCTAGCATAACATCTACACCAACTTCACCATAAAGCCAAAACAAAAACCACAAAAGTAGTTGAACCCCAAATTGAAGCAAATCATAAAAGAGAAAATCAAGCAACTCCTCAAGGCAGGGTTCATCATTCCCATTACGGATAGCAAGTGGGTTAGCCCACTTATGATTGTGCTGAAGAAAGATGGCAAGTGGTAGGTCTACATCAACTTTAGGCTGCTGAATATGGAAACATTCAAAGATCATTTTCTATTATCATTTGTTGACCATATTTTTAACACCATATCTAAGCATTGATACTATAGCTTTCTAAATGGTTGTAGTGGCTATAACCAAATTCAAATTGCACTAGCAAACCAAGAAAAGACAACATTTACGAGTCCCTAGGTGACTTTTTCATATCATAAGATGTTGTTTGGCCTATGCAATGCTCCTACCACATGTCAACACCTAGTCCTAAGCATTTTTTAATAGCAGATCAGTAGTGGTGTGGAAGTCTTTATGGATGAATTCTCCACCTATGGAGCTACATTTGAGCAACCCCTAGACCACATTGAGCAAGTGTTGAAATGGTGTGTTGAAACTAACTTACAGCTCAATTTGTAGAAATGTCATCTCATGGTCTAGGAGGGCATTGTACTGGGGCACAAAATGTCACAAGCAGGAATTGAGGTGAACCTTCAAAAAATAAGGATCATCCAAGGAATAACTTGCCAACTAGAAATAGTTAAAGATGTTTGATCATCCTTAGACATACTAGCTACTACTGGTGATTCATAGAGAATTTCTCTAAGATCACAAAATCATTGTTTAAGCTAACAAAGAAAAATTCTCCCTTCATCTAGACCGTAGAATGTGAGAAAGCATTCCAAAAACTAAAAGATGAGCTTGTAGAAACTCCAATCCTATAAGCACCCGACTGGTCTAGGCTATTTCATATCATGACGAATGCATCAAACTATGCCTTGGAAGTTGTGCTAACACAGTTAGATGACAAGAAACATCCATACTACATCCATTGTGCTAGTCAAAACATTGTGGATCCATAACTAAAATACACCACTATAGAAAAAGAATTGATGGCAACGGTTTTTGCTCTAGAAAATTTTAGGCATTATGTGCTTGGATACAAGGTGTTTGTGCACACAAACCATAGTGCCATCCACTTCCTAATGAACAAGCCAACAGTGAGCCCTCGTGTCATACGGTGGCTAGTGATCTTGCAGGAATTCAATCTTACAATGGTAGATCGAAAGGGCACTGAGAATGTGGTCACTGATCACTTTTCTTGGTTGTGATGAGATGAAAAAGAGGAAGAAAGCCCATTATCTAATATGTTTCCTAATGAAATCTTTGCTAGGGATATAATTGAATAGATGCCCAATAAGCCAAAATGATATGATAACATTCTTACCTATCTTCTCACTTAGGAGATGCCATAAGGGTTGGACCATCAAAAGAAACAGCAATTTCTACACCAAGTAAAGCACTTCATGGAAATCAACAGATACCTCTACAAGGTGTATGCCAATGGCCTAGTTTGTTGGTGTTTCCTTGATGCTGATCAACTATGCATTCTCCAAGATGCTCATGAAGGTCCTTATGGAGGACACTATGTTAGGAGACACATAGCCATTAAAATCCTAATGGTAGGGTACTATTGGCCAACACTCTTCAAAGATTCCCATCATTATGTTTGCTCTTGTGAATGATGTCAACAAGATGGTGGAATGACTACTTGAATGGAGGAAACTCAACAATGGATTAAACCACTAGAAACATTCAACATTTGGGGTGTTGGCTTCATGTGTCCCATCATGCCCATGTCAAATAGAAAGGTGTACACCATAGTTACTATTGACTATTGTATAAAATGGGTAGAAGTAGTAGTTATAATCGACTATACATTCTCTACTGCTACTCAGTTTGTACCACACTATGTTGTAAATAGGTTTGGTGTGCCACATGCATTAATTTCTAATAATGAAACTCATTTTATAGGCACTACTTTTCAGAAGCTTATGGAACACTTAGGGGTTGAACATAAACTCACAACACCTTACCATGCCTAAGCTAATAGTCAGGCTGAGGTTACCAATAGAGAAATCACAAGGATACTAACAAAAACTATTAACAAGTATAGGAAGGACTAGAGCACAAAACTAAATAGTGCCCTTTGGGCCTACTGCTCAACTTGGAAACTTCCTATAGGCTACTCTCCATATGAGCTTTTGTATGACAAACTACTAACACTTGCTATTCAATCTAAACTCCATACACTTTCAACAGCTTGTGACCTTGACCTTGACTTGAGTCTAGCCCAAAAAGGATGACTAATAAATGTCAACTTGCTAGATGAAAATCAATTAGTGGCCCTATCATTTAAAGAGTTGTACAAAGCCTATAACAAAAAGCATCATCACCAAAAAATTAGAAAATTCAAATTTCAACTAGGAGACAAGGTTCTTTACTGGAACCCCACACATGTACCTCAATAAACTAAGTTTCAAACGTTGTAGGAAGGACCTTACATCATTTATGAAACTTTTCCTTTAGGGACCATGATGATATATAAACTTGACAACCCAAACAAGAAACAACTAGTCAACATCCAACAAACTAAACCTTTTCATGAGCATATGCTAGCTAACACAACAAACACCTCATCCGATGGACAACCACACTCCATATTTCGGATATCCTACTTTCAACTTAGTTGTGGTAGAGATGGCCACTCATGCTAATCATACAAGTGGCTCCTCAGGTTTTCAAACTTTTTTGTTTTACATGTTTTATGTTTTACAACTTTTTATTTTATTCATTCTTTATTTTACATCTTTTTGTTTTTATGTTATTAATCTTTTCTAATTCTTGTTTTACACCATTGTTAGCACATTTGATATTTTTGAACATTTTACACATTCTTTTATATTTTCCTTTCTTTGGTGTGATTTTATAACTTTTTGTTAATAAGTGCCAAGTACATTCATAATGCATTACTTGGTGGTATGTACTATTTTTGTTATTTTATTTTTGGTTTCTGGTTTGTAGCTTTGAATTTTGTTATAGATAATTAGAACATGGTTTCTATTCATGTAATAGGCAATGAGTTCCTAGCATTCATCCATCCACAAACTCTACGGTTTTCCTTGTTTTGGAAATGTGCAGTCCGTTTTTCATTAATAAAACTCTAATAAATTTGTGAATTTGGTAGTTTTTAGAATTGGGAAGGATTCAAAGGTTTACACAGGATGTGGCTTTAATCGGATTCAATATTCTTTGTGTTTTTCTATTTGCCTAGGTGCATGTGTGTTTTCGTGAATTTCTTACTATTCTATGTCATCCAATAAAAGAAAGTTGAATAAGTTCTTGCATAGTGTGGTTTGCATCAAAAAAAATGATGAGAATTCAAAGCACACCCCTTAGATAAAATAAATGCATACATCCTCACATGGTGTGGTTCTCATCAAGAAAAGAAAAAAAAGAAGAAAAGATGAGGATTCAAAGCACACCCCTTAGACAAAATAAATGCATGCATATTTGCATGATGTGGTTCCCCTTGCAAATAAAGAGAAAACAATGAGAATTCAAAGCACACCCCTTAGAAAAAATAAATGGGCTACAAGCACTGGTTATGGGACTAGTTCCCTCTAACTAAGGCCTTTCCTCACTTCCTACTTCTTCTATAATAAGGAATGGTGGTTTTTTTATGGGAACACTCTTGTGTCTTAGGGGATGGATTGATCTTAGAATGACGATGTAAAGTCATTGAATGTGGTTGGTTTTGTTCTAGACTAAGAATGGATCCTATCAAGTTATTTAACCACAAATTCCACAAGGGAATTCATGTGACCATAATTAGGAACTCCATTCCACTCTCTCTCTCATCCATCTATGCTTTCCATGTCTCACCTCACTACTAGTTTCATGTTTTGGTTCGATGTCCTGGTTTGATGTGTTGGAATTTGTAGTTAGTTTCTTCCAGGTTTTTGTACCTAACCTTTTGTAACCATTAATCATCCATGGAGCCCATGAACTCTTTAATTTAAATTTATGCAAGGGCATAAAAGGCATGTGCATGTTTGGGGAGGACCCACTTACATATCTCTTGGTTACGTTAGTTAAGTTCTTTACCCTTAGACACTCTTACAATCAAATTCTCTTCTGTTTACCCCATCAATGACATCCAATTGTACACATCTTCACAACAGTTTTTAGTGAATTCTTATTTTCATTGTTGTGAATGCTTCTACCCTCTCCAAATATTTCCTTATGTTAAAGATTTTTTCAAATTTAATGAACCACTTATCTATTTTACCACATTTGTTAGCCTTCCTGCTAACTAAAGAAACCAATCTACCACAATCACAACTTATCCAAGTGTAACCACTGACAAGAAAAGGCATTTAACTACTATGTATTACACATTGCATACTAATTCATGATTTTGTTGTGATTACAGTGGAAATCATGGACCAGAAGTGAGACTATCTTCACCAAGGATGATGCAGCCAGACCACACAATGACGACCATTCATGATTGAAGGATCTCTTCTCCCTCTCTCATTCTTCTACTACCAAGAGGTGTTGGATTTCAATATTATCCAAGGTGTTCACTTCTCTTATCATGAACACCCCATTTCGTAAAAATTGTAATTCCATTCACTTGGGCACTCAAAGTCTATCTGTTTCATCTAAATCAATTTGTAATGTCAATCAATAATCCCATACCTGCCCAATATGTTATGTTGTAACAAACTTGTTCCTCCTTTTCTACACTCAATGACAATTTTTAATTTAGCCATGGGGGTATGATGAGTCACATTTTATGTTAGCTCCGATGTCAGGTACACAATGTCAAGGCCTTGATGCGGCATCGCATACATGATGTCGGGGTGTATAACTCAAGGCTATAAATATCTCACTTGGGCTCTAGTTTTAATAGTCAATTTTTTATCTTTCTTAGTCAAAGTAGTGGAGCTCTTGTTATTTCTTTTCCTTAGAGTTAGAATATTTTCTAAGTGCCCGCAAAAGGAGTCTAAGTGTGTACAGTTCTTTGTTAGAGCACTGATGTACCTAAGCATAGCAACGTCACGGGAATAAAACAAAATCTTTTGACAATCCTTATAGCACTAAGAATAGATTAATATTTTCTTTAATGCATTTTACTTTCTTTCTTTTTACTTGAATGCATTTGAGTTAAGCAATTTATTTCTAGTTGTTAATGAACATGAGCATGATCACTTTGAGCATTCATATAGTATTTGGTAACCCAACAATGCTTAACATTTGGTAGCCCAGTAGCACTATATGTGTTCAGGATGTGTTTAAGAAAGTGGGACAGTTACTTGTGTTAGGTTAGATAAGCAATAATGAATTAGATTTTAAATTACTCTACTCTTTATTCTTATTGTAGGTGACCAAATCTATAAAATGTAAAATAAGAAAAATCATATACCTCAATTACACTTAAACCGTACCCTTGAACCTTACAAGTGTAGTTGGGAAGACAAAAAATTTTCTTAATGCCCATTTCACTTCCTAGAAAAGCTAGTGCATTAGATAACTATAGGTCCATGGAATTCGACCGAATCATGTGTAATGCCTTAGTGATTTGTATGGTTGGGCATAGGGGTACCTTGCCACTCATCAACATGTTAGCTTATTAAGTTAGCTTTATTACTTTATAAGCTACCTTACACATTTTATTTGTACCTTTTATGCCTTTTTATCATTCTATAGGTCTACCTCACAACATAATGCATATGGCCCCAAACCAAGAAGAAATGTGTATCTATGATCCTAAGTATCTTGCTATGATAGAATATAGACAATCTCTTAACTGGAGGGGATAGAAATTTGATTTCACAATCATTAATAAGAAGTATTATAATTTTATTTGTGCCAAAATCCAAGTTGACCTCCTCATCCCATGTTTAAAATCAAATTCCAAACATCAATTTGAAATTATCCACCAAAATAAGAAAGAGTATATTCCCTCACCCTATGACCAAATTCACTTAACAAACATTTATACATGCATGTTAACATAACTAATAGACATAGATGAGATAAGTGAGGGAATTAGTTTGGATGGAAACTAGGAGGACTAGGATGAGTTTGAAGAGGAGCATGAACTAGACACATTCATTGGAAACCTTTTCCAATAGTTAGCTCTCCAAGCAACCATTCCTAGCTCCACACCTCCTGTGTCCTCTTAGAATTAATCTTCCTTATCTACCCTCTTATATCATACCATGTTTAGACCAATACCTATTATAGCAACACACTAGTCTCAACCAACCTCCTACTCTACCTCCTTATTTACAACTATGCCTTTTACAACCCAAACTCGCTTAGTGCACCCATCATCAGTGGTGTCCTTTACAGCACCTTCCTTTTTCATCCTAGTGGACTCCTCCTCAAGACCCCAAGATTCATAAGCCTTTTACACTTCCTATGTCCCCTTTATCCCTCTTGTTCCAACTCAAACATCGTTCTCCTTGTTTAATCCCCCTACTATCATGATCACTAAGCCCCTCCCATCTATATCAATGCTTATTACATGGCCTTAGGTCATCCAACTTCCCTTGCAACCATCAGTTGAAACTCCACAACCCACAAGAATGTCCCAAGGCCTGGATCAAGCCTTCTAAATGATCCAAGACCTCACAAAACATCTAATGAGTCATGGTCTATCAAGCCCAGTTATGGGAGACCTATTATCAATGCCCTAATATAAGATACTATGTCCCAATATCGGACCCCCATTATCGGAGCTGTGATATCGCAGCCACGATATCGCGTACACAATGTTCCAGCCTGCATGCGATATCTTGTATGCGATATCACGGTTCTAGTGTGAGCCTATAAATAAAAGGTGGTACACTTGGTTTTGGGCATTAGTTCTTAGATTTTATTGTAATTTTTTAAGTTTATGTTCCTCTCAACCCTTTCCTCCCAGTGCATGCCCGTAGTGTGGTAATTGTAATTGTATAGCATCCTTATTCAAGTGTGACATACTTGAACACACACATGGCCGGCAATAAAGATTGAGATTACTTCACCATTGCAGCATCCACTTATCTTAATTATTTATTTAATTGCTATTTATTTAACTATTATTTACCACTTTCTTAGTTAATATCTCTTCACCCTTATCTCCTAGTAATGCAGAGTGAGTACGACTTAATCAAGAGCATTCAAGTGTGACTACTTGGTAACCCAGTAGTGTACTTAGGCCATGCACTTGGTAATCCTATTGGCAATCATGCATGAGGTCCAATATGTGTATAGATGATTAAGGAATGGATGCTCATCACACTTAAGATAGCTTAGACTCTCTCTCTCTCCTAGTTTAATTAATATTATTTTCCATCATACTTAGGAGTAGTACTATTGTAGAAACACATCATATACCTCACTCTGGACTAAACCATACGTGACAAACATAATACTAGTCCAGGTGGGAAGACAGTGAACTGCAACCTACAAGTAACTGTCTAGATACCACAACTAGCCCATTTACGGAGTTTGACCAGATCGTTCATGAAACACTCGTATTGGTATGGTTGAGAGTAGGGGTACCTCACCACTC